>CAUYRT010101537.1:0-36953 GCA_963574885.1 Lepilemur ruficaudatus | reverse complement strand
AGCCTAGCTCACAGCAACCTCAAACTCCTGGGCTCAAGCGATCCTCCTGCCTCAGCCTCCCGAGTAGCTGGGACTACAGGCATTAATTTCTTTCTATTTTTTAGTAGAGACGGGGTCTCGCTCTTGCTCAGGCTGGTTTCGAACTCCTGACCTTGAGTGATCCACCCGTCTCGGCCTCCCAGAGTGCTAGGATTACAGGCGTGAGCCACTGCACCCAGCTGGTAAAACTTAAAAGTGATGTGACATAGTTTAACGGGCAGCATTCCTCACCCCACCTCCACTGTCTACCTCGCAGGTACTTAAAGTGATAATATAATATTCTACAGCCTGCAACTGAGGGTGTCTTTAATTTGATGAAATACAATAGTGTACATTGGCGGGTAAATTAGACCATGTTTCATAACCAACATTTCAAAGAACGGGAACAATTATTTTAGAACATAAATGCATGAAAGATTAAATAGAAGGATGTGAGAATTAATTCATCCATGCAGCAATTATTTATTGAGCATCTATTCTGTGCCAGGCATTATTTGTTTCAGGAGCAAGGATTGCAGCAGTAAATAAAACATACAAAAATCCTTGCCCTCAGGAAGCTTAATTTCATGTGTGTGAGACAGACAACACACCAAATAAATACCCAAATCATAGAGTATGTTAATTTTAAGAGCTAAAGAGAAAGATAAAATAGGGAGAAAGAATAGGAATTTGGGGGGAGGTGCAATTTTAAGGTGAGTCATCAGGGAAGACCTGCAGAAAGTGAGGGCTCTCAAGAAAGATAAAAGAAAGTGAGGTAAGGAGAGGGGATCAGCAGATCGTATAGATCAGTGGGGTTCAATAGAAAAACTAAGTGAGTCACATATATAACTTAATGTGTTCTAGTTGCATTTCAACCAAATGTGATGTATTAAACATATTAATGGAATATTTTATATTATATTTAAAATTTTTTAAATAGACTTTATTTTTAGAGCAATTTTAGGTTCACAGCAAAATTGAGCAGCAGGTACAGGGATCATTCTTTTTTATGTACTAAGTCTTCGAAATCTGTTATGTATTTTACAGTTACAGCTCATCTCAATCAGTACTAGCCACATTTCAAATGCTCAGTAGCCATGTGTGATAGTGCCTACCATATTGAACAGCCCAGATCTGGACCCTCGTAGAACAATGAAATGTTTTGGCTTTTGCTATGAGTGAATTGGAAAGTGATAGAGGAGTATTTATTGTGCAGGGGTGACATAACTTAACTTGGGGTCTCACAGGATACCCCTGGTTCCTGTATTAAGAATAGAGAGGCAAGAATGTCACCTTATATGTCCCAGAAGAGACTTTAAACAAGCTCTTATCAAATAGCAAACCTTATCAAATAAGCAAACCTTGGCTTAGCAAAGATTCTGGTTTGTAAAATGAGTATAATTGTAGTTCTCTTAAGGTTCTGTCTTTGAGTAAGCTGTCTTATTCCTGCAACATGGGGGGCTCTCATGCTTCAAGAGTCAGATAGACCATTATCTTCTCTGGAATATCTCCCAAGCCCTTTCCCAGAAATAAATTATCCTCCTATAATAATCATAATCCTTAGTTTACATGCTTGTTTTTTCTCATGGATGGTAAGATCCTCAAGGTAAGGTACATAATATATCCATCTTTAATCCTAATGCCCAGTAGAGTTCCTGGAAGATAGCAAGCTCTCAATAAATATTTGTTAATTTGAAGCAAAAAAAAAAAAACATTCTTAGCTAAACATTTAAAAAATAGAAATATCCCAAGTGTCCATCAACAGTGATATATTTACACAATTAAATAATATACAGCCATGAGAATGAACAAACTAAAACTATATGCAAAATGGATTATTACAGGTAGAATTTTGAGTGAAAAAGGCAAAATACAAGAGTATATACCATATGATTCCATTTGCATAATGTTCAGTACAAGCAAAATAATAAAAATAGATAGGACATTGCTTATACTCTGAGGTAGTGATTATCAGGGGACAAGAGGGGGATTCTGGGATTCTGGTAACATTCTATTTCTTTCTCTGGTTATACGTTGTATCTAATTTTTAAAACTTCATTAAGCTATACAGTTATATGTGCACTGTCCAAAGTGTATTTTATACTCTAATTAAAAGCTTACATGAAAGAGGTATATAGCTCCCCAAAGACAACAAAAAGAAAAAGATTAAATTATCTTAAGTGGAAACAATTTTGTTCAGCTGTCTTACAATATAATATATAAGAATAAAGTTATGGCTAATTAACTTACAGTATATGCATTTTTATAATTAAAAACTTCCACTAGTACAACATATGTCAAGTATGTTAAATCAATTTTTCTCTTTCCTCAAAAAAGATCGTGAGTCATAATTTGGAAAACATTTACACATGTAATAATTTAGTGTTTTTATTTTAAACCCAGCGGAAGCCACATAGAGCAGAACTGTCCAACTAAGCCCTATCTATATTCCTGACCCACAGAATTGTGAGCAAATAAAACAGTTCCTACTTTAAAGAAAATACTTTTTTTTACTTTTGTCCCATAATTTTCTATAAAAATGCTTTAATTAAGCATTTTAAAACATGTGACTCCATGTTTTATACTTGCTTTAGTGCAGTGGTTCTCAACCAGGGGCAATTTTGACCCCTCCCCAGTATATTTGGCAATGCCTGGAGACATTTTTGGTTGTCACAATTGGGGGGTTGGGAGTTGCTACGGGCATCTAGTGTGTACAGGCCAGAGAATCTGCTAAATATCCTACAGTGCACAGGACAGCCCTTCACAGCAGAGAATTAGCCAACCTTAAATATCAGTAGTGCTGAATTTTTAAATCAGAATTTTTCTTGACCAATTTTGATCTCTTATCTTTTAGAGATTTTTGAAATATTGAAATTGCTTTGTTCGAAGCAAATGACTTTTCTAAAATAAATTATGTATTGTTAACCTCATTTAAAGTGACTATTTTTTTAAGTGTTTGCAGTGTTTTCTTTTTCCAGTTTGCTTTAAAAAATGTTTAAGAAATATGTTGTTTATAACAATTTTATTCTTCTTTCTCCAGGCTAGAAGAACAAAAGAATATCTTGTCAGAATTTCAAAGAGATTTAAATGAATTTGTTTTGTGGTTGGAAGAAGGAGATAACATCACTAGCATTCCACTTGAACCTGGAAATGAGCAACAGCTAAAAGAAAAGCTTGAGCAAGTCAAGGTAATTTTATTTTCTAATATCCCCCAGGGCCTACTTGTATAAAGAGTATATGAATCTATTTTTTTAATTGAATCATTGATTTCCTGCCCATTAGGTTATTTATAGTTCCTTACTAAAGTGTTTTTCTCACAGCTTTATTTTATCTTAACCCAGTGGCCCCCAACAAGTGTACATATGTATAGATGTATGTGTATATATACTGCATCTATACATATATACATATGTATTTACATGTATAGATTCAATACATGCATCTACCTATATATAATGCATGGCAGCTGTTTTCTAAACTAATTTATAAATTTAGACTTATTTGAGAATTATATGACTTTAGATAATTTCAAAATTGAAGAACAAAGTGTAGAATCATAAAATCTAAATCTAAATGGGAATCACTTATTCAATCTGTCTTAGGCTATATCCCAGAGATTTAGAAGGAGTCTGTTAAAAAAAAAAATCTCATTTCTTAGGAAAAATCTTAATTGCCAAATCAATCCCACTACTTCAGCCTCTAATGAAAGGCATTATATTCGCCTGAAGAAATGTTTTGTTTGGCTTATTTTGTCTGGGGTGGGGGTCGTGCTGGTTGAATAGGCAGCCAGCTTATTCAAGTGGCTTTTCATATCTTCCTACTGTGATGTCTGCTTATTACTGATTACCTCACCTGGGTGACTGACATGCTCTGATTGTGCAGTTGGATTAACTTTCATGGTTTTAGTTTTAGGAAAGCAGCTTTTCTGGATCTGTTCTATTTTAATTGTTGAAGGGAAGGTGAAAGGGGAAGGGAAATTAATATTTAATCATCCTCTATTATGTGCCAAGTATTAGATGCATTTACATCTGTTATTTTATTTAATCTTCATATCAAACGTTCAAAATGGTTGCTATTATCCTCATTTTACAAGGTCATGTAAACAAAGGAAAATGGAATTGTTCCTTTATCAATGATTTGGTTAGTTTGCACACATAAATTAGAGTTCAATGCCAACCATTATTTCTATGACACTAGAAATTTACACTTGAACAAGAGATAAAGTATATAAATTAAAATATGGTTTAATTCAATGTGCAGATATGGAGCACTTACTATATGTCATACCTTGTACTAGGTATTTGAGATTCAAAAAATAAAAAGTTTGAGAACCATTTGAAGATGGTTGTACCCAGAAAAATGAACTCAGCTTGTTCTTAGAAATTGATCTTTCCTAAATGTATAGTGTCACATACTGCAGTATAACTGATAATCCATTTAAGAGACGTATTTAGTTGCATTTACTTATTAATAAATATGCATCGATTCTCTTTTCACCTAGACAATCTAGGTGCATATATATATTTAAGATTGTTATGTCTTCTTGTTGAATTTCTCCCTTTACCATTATATAATAACCATCTTTGTCTTTCTTTACCATTGTTTGTTTAAAATCAACTTTATCTGATATGAGAATGGTTATACCTGCTCTCTTTTGATTTCCATTTCCATGGAATATTTTTCCCATCCCTTCACCTCAAGTCTCTCTGACTCCTTGTGGATTATATGTGTTTCCTGGAGACAGAAGATATGTTGGTTGTATTTTTTCATCCATTTAGTCAGCCTACATCTTTTGAGAAGGACATTCAGACTGGTCTCATTGAGTGATAGAATTGATATGTGGGATGCTGTTCTGTTCATCATGTTGGGTATACCTTATTGCTTTGTTTTCCCTCTTGTGCTATTGTTTTATATGAGCTGTGAGCTTTAGCTTTTGTGAGATTTTACACTGGTGGGTATCTATTGTGTTGATCCATGTATAATGCCGTTCTAAGTATTTCCTACAGGGAAGGTCTGGTGGTGACAAATTCCCTCAGTGCTTGCTTGTAAGGTAAAGTCTTTATTTCTCCTTCATATATGAGACTTAGTTTTTCAGGATACAAAATTCTAGGCTGGCAGTTGTTTTGTTTAAGAAAACTGAAGATGGGGCCCTGATTCCTTCTGGCTTATAAGGTCTCAGTTGAGAAGTCTGCAGTTAGCCTGATGGGTTTTCCTTTGTAAGTTTCTCCTCACAGCTTTCAGGAGTTACTCCTTCATATTGACTTTGGCCAATCTGATGACTATATGTCTTGGTGATTCTCTCTCTGCAATGAATCTCCCAAGTGTTCATTGAACTTCTTCTTTCTGGATTTCTAAATCTCTAGCAAAACCAGGGAAGTTTCCTCAACTATTTCCTCAAATAGGTTTTCCAGACCTTATATTTTTCTTCTTCACCCTCATGGATGTTGATGATTATTATATTTGGCTGTTTTACATAAGCCCATATTTTTCTTAGTCTAAATTTTTTCATTCCTCTTGATTCTTTGTTCTTTATTTTTGACTGACTGGGTTAATTAAAAAAAGTTATCTTCAAACTCTGAAATTCTTTCTTCTGCCTGATCTAGTCTATTCTTAATGCTTTCCACTGTGTTTTCTATTTCATTAAATGAATTTTTCATTTCTAAAAGTTCTACTTTTTTTTAATATATCATCTCTTTAGTAAATTTTTTGTTCATTTCCTGAATTGTTTTTCTGGTTTCTTTCATTTGCTTTTCCATTTTCTTTTGGATTTCATTGAGCTTCCTTACAATCTATATTTGGAAATCTTTATCTATCATTTTAATATTTTCATTTTGGTTGGGACCCATTGCTAGAGAGCTGGTGTGCTCCTTTGAAGGCATCTTTTCACTCTCATTTTTCAGTCTTCCAGAGTTCTTGCACTGATTCCTTCTCACCTGGAGCAGCTGTTGCTTCTTGTTTTGGGATTTTCTTTTGTTTAAATGGGGCTTCCCACTGCCTCACTCTTAAGGCTGTGTCTGTAGCATATGTTGGATAAGGACCTTTGGCTTGCTTGTGGGTGCTCTGATGGGTGTCCAGGTTCTGGATGGATACTTTGGTCAAAATAATCCATAGTATGGTGGTTTTCTCACTTGCTAGTTGTTTGTAGGCTGCTGCGGTAGTGAGCTATGTGTGTGGGCAGATTCCCTGTCTCTTATTGATAATGGAAGATGGAGGTCTTTGAAATCCTTTCTCTCCCCAGTCCTGTGGTCTTCTTAACAGTGTGAATTATATCAGGATGCCTAATTTAATCTCTGAGACAGTAGGTATTGCTTGTGAGTAAGAATCAGCCACACCCTGCATGATTAAATCAGTATGGGGTGTACAAGTTGTCCTCCCTGCCAGTAGGTGGTACTTACCAGATAAAGCCAGCTGCAGTGTTGTTTTTTGGGACCTATAACTGGCTCTAACCTCTCAGGAAAGCACTTGGATGCCTTAGGTGGTGAGTCCCAAGGGACTCCTTATTCTCCATCACAGAGGAAGTGGGTAGAGGAGTGAGGCTGGATGGGGCTGGGTCAGGTGAGCCTGCATTCTGGCTCCACAAAGGCAGTCAAAAGAGCTGTCTCAACGGGGGTGAAATGTCAGGTTCCAGGTCACTTGGGAAAGCCTTTAGGGAGGGGCTGAAGTGGACCCACCAAGCCAGAAAGTCTACTCATGTGGGAGGGGCAGTTTGAGATTCACAGTTTGGCTGTCAGGAATGGGTTTCACTCTTCTCCCTCCTCTCCTGCCCAAAGGTCTCCTCCTGTTATTTGGCCACAGGCAGAAACTCAAACTAGCTGAACTCACTAGCAATGGCACTGCAGGCTTGGAGCTTCCCTGTCAAGGATTGCACCTTGGGTTGAGAGTGCAGCTTTCCTGTGGGGGGAGAGCTGCTCCATGAGTGCACTATGGCTCTGAATCACACTGCACTGTCCTCTCAGTTCTGCCCATGCAGGCTCCCTTGCCTCCTAAAACTAGTTCACAAATCTCCCCTTTATGCCTCTAAGCAATACAATTGAGTCCTGGCGTTACGGGATCCAGCCTGTGGGCCTGTCCTCTGATCCTCCAAGTTCAGTCCTTGACCATTCAGGGAGAAGCATGCTGATTCTGACTTGCCCATGGAATGCTCAAGCAGGCTTAATGTCCCTCTGCTTTGGGGTATTCCCTGCTCTGCTGGAGCAGCTAGGCAAGCAGTACTGGGGAGGACTAGCAGGCAGGGAGTTCACATCTGAGCACCCCTTGTTCTGCTGCAGGTCTTCGAGAGGAAAGGTGGGAGCCCAACTCTCCATTGGAGCCTTGTTGTAATGAACACACCAACAGAGGGGAAGCAGCCACTGCTAAAAGTCTTGGTTCACTTGTCCCTGGGGGTACCAGTACCTCTCAGCAGCAGTGGGTGGGGGAGGGGAAAGAGAGTAAAAAGCTCAAAGTGGAGGTGAGCTGATGCTCTGGGCATCTCTCCCTCTTTTTGGAAGGCAGCCCACCAGAGTGTCCAAGCTCTGAGATCACAGAGATCCCCCAGGATCCACTGGCCCCTGTATGGCCACTGTAGTTTGGGCTGGAGTTGGGAAATATTTGTGTGGGAACAAGTTACATAAAAACTGAAGGGATGAAGCTCCCTGGAGGTGGACAAAGGCACACAGTGGGTAGAAAAGCAATATGGTGCCTGCCATCTTGGCTTGGGTCTGTGGTGATGGGAAGTGACCCTGAGGGAGCTGGTAGCCTGGTGCTTTGTCCTCAAGAAGCTACCAGTTCCTTGGTGGCAGCAGCTTTTGGGCTCATGAGGGTAGTAAAGCTCTCCACCAGCTAGGAAACCTGCTGCCTTCCAGAGGTATGAGGGTAGGAGAAACAAAACCCCCACCTACCTTTTCCGCTGGGCTCCAAGCCTCTCAGGTTTTAATCTCTGGCAATATCTTGCTCTTTCTTGTTCTGCTCTGCAGCTTCTTCCTGTGGAATCTCTGGTAGGTTCTGACACTTTTCTCTCAGAATTACACCTGATCTGTTATTTTTTTTCCCCATCTAAAACTTTTCCTTCTTTCTGAGATGATCTGGCAACTGATGTCTCTAATCAGCCATCTTCCCATGGATCCTCTCCTTAGACAATCTAAATCAGGGCTGTCCAAGAGAACTTCTATGATGATAGAAGTGTTCTGCATTAGCCATTTTTATAGCCACTAGCCATTTGTGACTTTTGAATACTTAAAAGGTGGTTAGTGCATCTTAGGAACTGAAATTTTATTTTATTGAATTTTAATTAATTTAAATTTAAATAGTATCATGTGGTTAGTGGCTACAGTACAGGACACTGAAACACTAGATGACATAAATAAATAAAACACAGCATCATGGTTGTTTTGAAGGTATTGAGAAAGGGCATACATAATGTGATGCTGAATGAATAAGAGAAATTCAGGTGTGTGAAGAAGTCAAAAATAAGGGTTTGGAATGAAACTGCCTAAGTTTGAATCACAACTCTGTTGCTTGCTGGTTTTGTGTCCTTGGAGCTGGTATTTAACCTCTCTGTCCAGTTTTCTTCTATATAAAACAATATAAGATAATAGGATCTACTTCATATAGTTATTATAATATGAACATAAACTGAGATAGAATACATGAAGAGATTAACACAGTACCTGGCACTGTATACATTGAGAGTGAATACTCTCAATATTAGTTATCTCTTAAAATGATATGCAATTTTTTACACAGTGGCATGCTATGGTATGCTATGGTATCTAAGAAGTTGGTGAATATACTGAGATTATTCTGTTTGTGATAGAGATATGTTTTCAGACTCTAACTCTTGTTTCGGATGTTGTTTTACCATCTAACATTTTTTCGTTAAAAGAAATCTGTGAGGAATAGATAATCTGGTCCTTTTCAGGAGGGTTTATATACTGAACAGTGGGTGTTTCAGTCCATTAGCTCCGTGCTCTGTAGAAAACTGTTGCTATTTGAGGTACCACTGGGCCTTCGGTCAAGTTGCTTCATTTTGATAGACTAATCAATAGAAGCGAAGACAAGGCAGTTGGAATTGTGCTGTAATTCATTTTAAACGTTGTTGCATTTGTCTGTTTCAGTTACTGGTGGAAGAGTTGCCCCTGCGCCAGGGAATTCTAAAACAATTAAATGAAACCGGAGGAACAGCACTTGTAAGTGCTCCCATAAGCCCAGAAGAGCAGGATAAACTTCAAAATAAGCTAAAGCACACAAATCTCCAGTGGATAAAGGTTAGACATTAACCATCTCCTCTGTCACATGTGTTAAATGTTGGCAAGTGTTTGTATTTGTTTTGTTTCCTGGATGTTTTATTGGGGGGGAGGAGGCTGATATGTGGATTGTTGTTTTGTTTGGTTTTTTAACCTGATCATTTGATTTGGCTGTATGTTTTGTTGTGAATGTAAACACTGGTAATGGTGGATGGCTCTACATTGCTGAGCAAATGCCAAAACATAGACCACTATTTCATTGCATAAATTATT
This sequence comes from Lepilemur ruficaudatus, assembly GCA_963574885.1. Lineage (NCBI taxonomy): Eukaryota > Metazoa > Chordata > Mammalia > Primates > Lepilemuridae > Lepilemur > Lepilemur ruficaudatus. The sequence goes on along the minus strand of CAUYRT010101537.1, from coordinate 27,441 downwards.
CTAACGAATTAGACTGAAAAAATTATGAAATAATTAATTCAGTATTCAGGTGTATATTGACAGTATTTAAGCAAAATGCAGGTGGTCTAGTTCTAGTTCAACAAGTATCATAAATCAAAATTACTTATTTGTGCATATAGTATAGACTTAATAATTAATATATGCTAACCCTCTCCAAAGGTGCTTTATTTATTTATGTATGTATTTATTTACCTGCTGTCTTATTCACTTAACTCATAAGTCTTCATCTTTCTACCTCAGATACTTTCTAAATATAATATTAAAAATGTTTATCAAATTAATGTATACTTTAAAAACAAGTTATGCATATGAATTTATGACTAAAAGCAATGTTAATTGATCCAGCACCATTTATTGAAAGACAATAATTTTCTTACTGTACTGCCATGGCATCTTTGTCATAAATCAAGTGAACTTACTGTATGCATCTGCTTCTGGATTCTCAATCCTCTTCTATTTGATCATGATTGTCCTTCAACCAGTACCACACTGGCTTAATTACAATAATTTTTAACATATTTAGTGAGATATAATCCACATGCCATTAGATTCATCCATTTAAAGTATAAAATTCAATGGCTTGGGTATATTATAATAATTTTTTAAAATTGTGATTGAATATATATAACATAAAAGTCATTTTAACCAATTTTAAGTATATAGTTTAATGACATTTATTTCAGCCATCACCACCATTTATCTTCATAATTTTCCATCACTCCAAACAGAAATTCTTAAACATTAAACAATAGTTCCCCCTCCTCCCTCTTTGCAGCCTTTGGTAACCGTGAATCTAACTTTATATTTCTATAAATTTGCCTATTCTAGATATTTCATGTAAGTGGACTAAGGTTATATTTGTCACTTTCTGTTTGGCTTATTTCACTCAGCATAATGTTTTGAGGGTTCATCCTTGTTGTAGAATGTGTCAGAACTTTGTTCTTTTTTATGACTGAATAATATTCCATTGTATGTACATATTCAATCATTTTATTCAAAAAATGGGATATGGCAGTGTAAACCCCTCAACTTTGTTCTTCCTATTCAAGATCGCCTTGGCTAGTTTTGGTTCTTTGAATAAATATTAGAACCATGTTGTTAATTTTTACATGAAGCCTTCCAGGATGATGATTGAAATTGTGTTGAATTTGTAGATCGACTAACATCTTTACAATACTGAGTCGTCTAATCTGTGAAAACACTGTATCCCTCAATTTATTTAGGTCTTCTTTAATGAATTTTTAGTAATGTTTTACAATTTTCAGTCCAGAGATCCTATATGTGTTTTATTAGATTTAATCCCAGATATCTGATGTTTTGATCCTATTATAAATGAAATTCATTTATTTTTTCTCTTTGTTGAAGGTTTATGAAAATATAATTGATTTTTGTATATTGAGCACATATCCAGGGACCTTTTTAAATTCACTTTTTAACAACAAAGTCTTTAGAATCTTGGAGTCTTTTTAATGCATGATACATATTTGTATTATCAAATAGAGGTAGTTTCAATCCTCATGATTTTAGTTTATTTATTTTTTTGCATCATTGCACAGCCTCGACCTCCAAAACAATGTTAAATAGAAGTGGTGATAATTAGAAACCTTGTTTCATTCTGTGTCTCAGGTAGAAAACTATCAATATTTATCATTAAATATGATGTTTTTTTTAAAGACTTTTGTCATCTTAATCAGAATAAGGAATTTCTTTATTCCCAGTTTAAGTTTGTATTGTGAATAGCTATTGAACATAGTCAAGTGCATTCTCTGCATTTCTTAAAATGATTGTATGATTTTGCTATTTTTCCGTGAATGTGGTGAATTGTAGACATTGATTTTTGAATGCAAAAACGTTTCCTCTTTTTCTTTTATCTGGAAAAATTGTTGAATATTGGCATTATTTCTTCCTAAAATGTTTCGAAGAATTCAATTGTTGAACCATCTGAGCATGGAATTTTTTGTGGGAAAGTTTTTAATAATTATTTCTTTAATTTGATTTCTTTAATATATATAGGGATGGTTAGATTTTTTTTAATGTCTTTATATGTCAGCTTTTGTAACTTGTATCCTTCAAGGAATTTGTTTGCTATCTTGGCATTTTCCCTTTTGGGGCTATAGACTTTCTTCACACAGCTAGTTATCTTTTATATATTTGTATTCAAGAATGAGAAAATAGAAAGACTGAGAGCTTTGAGTACCTGGGTGGATCTTGTTGACTGGGATATATTACTCTAAGTGCTAAGGGAGAGAGCTGACTCCTGCTAAAGGATACCTTCAAATTCTATAATACAGTAATGCTTCATTCATAGGTATAACAACTACTGACTTTTTTTCTAGTTACCAAGTTCAATTTCTTCAGATAAGAATTAAATACTCTTGTTTGATTGTTTTATGTTTATTTGTGCTTATCAGTAAGTGCTAAGGGTAGACATTTCTTTGTGTGCTACCTTTCAGCTAGGGGTAAATCTTCACCTGGAAACATTCAGTACCCCATTGTTAACCTGCTTCTTAGTCCCACTCAACATGGCATCTTTCATCCAACCATTCTCTAGATTCTGCCAGAGTCGGCTCTCACTGTACCTAATGCTACTTCTCCCTTACTTCATTTGTCCCCATATATGCTTTTGACCTTCAAGGATGTTTTGAAGCCTCTCATTCATTTTTGACCACATTTCAACTATCTTATTGAGCATATTTAAAACCTGCAAAGTTTATGCCATCCAAAATCTAAAGCAAATTGTATTATTTAAACTGGGAAGAAATCTATGCCAAGAAGATATTGCAGAACTATAATTTTCATGTAATATAAAATGCTTTCTTTTAAAAAATGGCACAATTGCCTCTAAAGAATTGCTTGTTATTCACCAGCATCCAACTTAGTTGAGAGGCATGAAGGAGTTATACTGAGGAAAATTTCTGTTCTTTGAAAAGAAAATAATAGAGGCTTCATTTTAAATTATGTCAGGTTATTTATTATATTTTTTAACTGATGATGCTGAAGTTCTTATAACAGATCATTTACATGACTGATAAAATATTTAGGAACTGAAATAAGTACCAATTTTATGACATTAAAATCAAAATGTGTGCTTAGGTCTCTATAATTCAAGCAAGGAGGTATTTGGAAAAGTCCCCTTTTATTTTTATATGTCAATATTATATCTCAGTTATGTGAACAATCAGAGTAAAACATTTTAAGGTGAATTTTTTCTACTGAAAAATAAGAAGTTTCTTCCCTTAATGATTTCAAAACAGCCATGTAGAAATATAGACACTTACGTATGGAGGGAATGTGGTATCTTAGTAATTAAATTTTGAAGCCACATAACAATACAAATAAAATCATTCCTCATAGAAAGACAACATGGAGAAGGCATGCCCCAAAGTGTTCCATAATATCTCAATACATCTTGATGTCAAAAAAAGAACACAAAAATAATAATTATAGAAAATATGAGAAAACTATCTAAAATACACGATAGCACTTTTGTGGATTGTAAAACATGAGTCAAGGTTTTATGTATTCTTCAATAGAATAAATAGTCAAAATATTTGTGATCAAAAGTTAAAACTAAGACTATCAACACCATCTTGAGCAGGCTTATATTACTACACCATCCCTAATATCTGTGTCCTATCCCAAAATTATAGCTTCAATGCTAGGCCTTTGCCATTAAATGTCACAGAATTTCCAGTCTTATTCATTAGACATATTAAACTTTTTCCATGCATATGCCTCCTTATTTCTGTTAGTTTAGATTTAGGAATATAAAGCAAATGATCAGTGCCAGATTTAGGTGGTACACAAGTTTTTTAAAAAAGTAAGGAAGATGGCTTATGTCTCACTGAGAAATAGTCTTAATCTTCATTAAACCTCAAATTCTCAGTCAATAGAGGGAAGAAGAAATAATAGGGACCCCCTCCTCTGTGTTCTTCAGCCTTCTCTTCCATCCAAAGGCTAGAGTGGGTGTTAAACTTGAAAAGTGGTAAGTCATGGTTGCTGGGACATAAACACTTCAATTTCTTAGCACATAGTATCCCTAAAAATGTCCTAATATCATAATCTGGCAGGTGCCTTTCTCCATAGCGAACTCTATTGTGCTGCAGTCTGCATATTTAGCCAACTGACTACTTACATTTGTACCTTTATGTTTCATTACTAAAGAGAGAAAACAGCAATTGGAAGTAATATAGATATTTCTTTAAGATAGTAGTGGACCGTATAATGACTTCATTGCAAAACTGTGTTACCTTGCCTTGGCCTGAGTAGCTTCTCTTTTAAGCAGAGATGGAAGGTGTTCCTTTAAACTGAATATAGTCATTAGCTTAATTTTATGGGTGCCTTCATGGTATGAAGGATCATGAAGTTATATCCTCATTTTTGTCTAATACATAACTTGACCTTTACAATCTTTAATAATAATACCCTTAAGATCCACAATGTGGGGATATTATTAAAGCTAACCTCTATGTGTTTCTGAGTGTCTCATTCAATGATCTTCACACACGTCTCACTCAATTGTTTTTATTATGTGTTAACTCTTCATATTTGTTTGCATTTTCCCTGAATGTACATGTGTGTATTGGGAAGTGATTCTTTCCTCATCACTATCACTCTCTTCTCTGTTTCTCATTCTGTTATGCAAGTCTGTGCCTGTGAATTGACATCTTACTATGTCTATAATGAATCTTCTCTATATCCATGTGGCACAGGTTTTTTGCCTGGGTAGTTTATGTAACATATTCTTTTCTACTCTCTCCCTTTCTCTGATTCTACCTTTAGTCCCTCTTACATCTCTCCCTTTTATATCTTTGTCCCTTAGTATCCCCTTTCCTCATTCTTCATTACTCTTTTTACACATGTGGGTACTTAACTAGCCATTATTTAAAACCAAAATATGTTTTATCATTTTTTAAATTTGTGAATAATAGTGTATACTTTCTTAATTTAAAAGATGAAAAGATGGAACATTCATTTTGCAAGCTCAGGATTATTTAGATGGAAGGAGCATCATGAAACTAAATTACTCTCACTTCTTCTAGATTAGAACACTTAGTCCTAGAAAGGTTATGTGACTTATTTGAGACTAAATATAGCTCTCTATTTAAATATAAAAGTGATTCCAAAATAAATAGCATTTTTTAACCTTTTGGTGAAGCTTAAATGATTTTTATGTGGATAATATGCTAGAAACAAAGAAAAAATATGGATTCCCATTTCATTCCATCACTCCCTTAAATATAAAAGCTGGGATTTATTTTCTTTTAAGACACTGTATGAGAGTTTTTGCATTGCTTTTTGTCCCTTTTTGAGAACTGGGTGCAATATTTTAAAATTACTTTCTAGAACCTTTTCTACTCTAGAAAAATCTGTGACTGTGTAATATACGAAAACATGTTTATGCTGTTTCAGTTTTAGTTACATGTCTACTATTTTTGATAAGTAATTTTACAGATAGTATATATTATGCCTTACTACTAGCCTTAATCAATACATTTTCAATACAAAATATCATCTGTGACCACTATGAAAATCTCTGCACACAAATTAGAAAATCTAGAGGAAATGTATACATTTTTGGAAACAGATGACCTCCCAAGATTGAATCAGAAGCAAATAGAAATCTTGAACAGACCAATAATGAGTAATAAGAGTGAAGCAATAATACAAACTCTCTCAACAACAACAACAACAACAACAACAACAAAAGCCTTGGGCCAGACAGACTCACAGCCAAATTCTAGCAGACCTGAAAAGAAGAATTGGCACCCATTCTAGTGAAACTGTTCCATAATGTTGAAGGAGGGAATCCTCCCTAGCCCATTCTATGAAGTCAGTATCACCCTGATACCAAAGTCAGGAAAGGACATAACAAAAGAAAACTGCAGACCAATATCCCTTATGAACATAGATTTTAAAAATCCTCAATAAAATACTAGCAAACTAAATTCAACAGCACTGCAAAAAAGTAATCCACCATGATCAAGTGAGATTCATCCCAGGGATGAAAGGATGGTTCAATATACGCAAATGAATAAATGTGATTCATCACAACAAAGACCATATGATTGTCTCAATCGATGCAGAAAAAGCATTCAATAAAATCCAGTACCCCTTCATGATAAAAACTCTCAACAAACTAAGCACAGATGGAGCATATGTCAAAATAATAAAAGCTATATATGAAAAACCCATGACCAGCATCATACTGAATGAGGAAAAGATGAAAACATCCCCCCTAAGACCAGAACAACAAAAGGATGCCCACTGTCACCACTTCTGTTCAACATAGTACTGGAAGTCCTAGCCAGAGCAATCAGGCAAGAGAAAGAAATAAAAGGCATTTAAATCAGGAAAATGGAGTTCAAACTATCCCTGTTTGCCAATGACATGATCTTATACCTAGAAAACCCTAAAGACACTACCAAGAGACTCCTGGAATTGATACATTCATTAAAGTTGCAGGTTACAAAACTAATATACACAAAACAATACCATTTCTATATATTAATAACAGTTAATCTGAGAATCAAATCAAGAACTCAATACTATTTATAGTAGCTACAAAGAAAATAAAATACCTAGGAATATATTTAACCAAGGAGGTGAAAGATTTCTACAAGGAGAACTATAAAACACTGATGAAAGAAATCAGAGATTATACAAATAAATAGAAAAATATTCCATGCTCACTGATTGGAAGAATCAACATTGTTAAAATGTCCATAATACCCAAAGTGATTTACAGAGTCAATGCAATTTCCCATCAAAATACCAACATCATTTCTCACAGATCTAGAAAAAAATGGTCTTAGACTTCACATGGAAGCAAAAAAGACCTCGAATAGCCAAAGCAATCCTAAGCAAAAGGAACAAATCGAGAGGCATCACATTATCTGAGTTCAAACTATACTATTAATACAAGGCTGTCATAACCAAAATAGCATGGTACTAGTATAAGGGTAGACAGATAGACCAATGGAACAGAATAGAGAACCCATAAATAAAACCATACAACTATGACCAATTGATTTTTGACAAAGCTGAAAAAAGAAATACACTGGGGAAAGGACACCCTATTCAACAAATGGTGCTAGGGATACTAGGTAGCCTGCAGAAGAATGAAACTGGATTCCTATCTCTCACCATGTATAAAAAATCAAGTCAAGATGGATTAAAGACTTAAATGTAAGCTGTGAAACCATAAAATATTCTAGAAGAAAACATAGGAAAAATTTTTCTAGACCCCTAGGCAAAGAATTTATGAGTAAGACCCTAAATGCAAATGCAGAAAAACAAAACTGAATAAATGGGACTTAATTAAACTAAAAAGTGTCTGTGCAGCAAATGAAATAATCAATGGAGAAAATAGAAAATCTGTAGAATGGGAGAAAATATTTGCAAACTATGCATCAAACAAAGGCCTAACATCCAGAATCTACAAAGAACTCAAACAAATAAGCAAGAAAAATAAAACAACGAACTCCATCAAAAAGTAAACAAAAGACATGAACAGACTCTTCTCTAAAGAATATAGACAAATGGCCAACAAACACATGAAAAAAATGCTCAACTTCAGTAATTATCAGAAAAATGCAATTAAAACCACCATGAGATACTGCCTTACCCCTGTCAGAATGGCCATTGTTGAAGTCAAAAAATAATAGATGTCATGGTTGTGGTAAAAAGAGAATGCTTATACACTCTTGGTAGAAATGTAAACTTAAAAGAAATAAAAATAGACCTACCATTCGATCCAGCAATCCCACTATTAGGTATCTACCCTAAGGAAAAGAAGTCATTTTATAAAAAAGACACCTGTACCCAAATGTTTATTGTAAGATGATTCACAATTGCAAAGATATGGAATCAACCTAAATGCCCATCAACATATGAGTAGACAAAGAAAATGTGGTGTATATATGCCATGGAGTACTACTCAACCATAAAAAAGAATGAAATAATCTCTTTTGCGCAACTTGAATGGACCTGGAGACCATTATCATATGTGAAGTATCTCAGGAATGGAAAAACAGATACCAAATGTTCTCACAAGTGGGAGCTTATTGAAAGATGTATATGGTCATAAAGAGCAGTAAATGGACATTGGAAACTATGATGTGGGGATGGTGGGAGGGGATTGAGGAATAAAAATCCACCTCTTGAGTACAATGTACATTATTATGGCGATGGGTACATTGAAAGCCCTGACTTCAGCATGATGCAATTTATTCCAATAATAAAAAACCCTTTTATCATCTAAAATTTTTGAAAGAAAAAACTAAAAATAATAAATATATTTTCATTTTGTGAATGAATTTAAATTTTGCATCATATTTTACTATTTAATTGTGAATATTAAATTACTATTTGAATTTATTACTGCCTAGTATAAAATGGCATATATAAAGACTAAAATATTTTGCAAACATGATTAAGAAATTTTGCTGGAAAGTGAATTTTAGTTCAGTTCATCTTTAAAAATCTGATTCACTTTACCCAAGGAAAAAATTTGGTTTACAAATAAAATATATATAACAAAGCTTTAATATGGGAATCATTTTTGTAATATTGATAATAGTACAAGGATTGCTTTCAAAATAAAGCACAAAATAAAAATTATAAAAGTAAAAATATAGTGCAACTCCTAGGCCAGACCATCTTCCACAGTATACAAGTTGCCATATGTAAATTGCCAGAAATCTGGTTCATTTCATATTAACCTCTAATCATGTTACTTCTAAATATCCAACTGAGGAGTAAACATTTTAGATTTGCTATTTTCATTTGTACCAGGTGAATAAATGTTTGGTATTTTTCCAGGTATATTTGCCATATAAATGCCAGTCATTGTTAGTCATTACCATAAATGTGGAGAGCAAAAAGGAGAAAATTAACTAAAGCTAAAGCTTGGCTTTTCCACTCCCTGCTCAAAAATGGACATTTCCTTGAATCAATTATTTTTTTTATCACGAGACAATGATTAATAGATTGTTCTAGTAGTGACCATTCAGTTCTGCCTTTAATGCAAAGCACATTTTTAACTAAAGAACAAGATCTTTACTGGTGTCTTCACAATATTGACTGTTATTTCTGGTGCCTGAAAAAGAGTGCTTAAATTATATGGTAAGAATATTAGTAATAATTACAAGAAGTAATTTCTCTATCTAGGAGTCATAGCAGGGACCAGATAGCTTTGATGTGCTCGTGATGCCCTCCCTTAAAGTATATTTGTAATATAAGGCACACATTTCTTAATTTTATAAATTTGTGAGATAAAATGCTATTATACAAGAAAATGGGGGTCACCTGTTTACCAGGCATGTAGTCTGATAGTTCTTGGAAATCCATCATCTTAGAAGTTTCCTTTATGTAGTTAGTAATTACATCAAAGCATTTATACATTTATTAAATTATTCATTCAACAATTATCTAATGACTAACTACTATGTGCTACATGCTGTTATAAACATATCCTAATCAATTCCCCCTTTGCCTTATTTAAAGGACATGTATAATTTTATAGGGTTTGACATTGTAAGTATACACATCTCTAATTTATAGTTGCTAAGTAGTTTGAGCCTGAGGGTTGGGGGAGGGGAGTAGTAATTTAAAGTTTATGACATAAGCATCCTTGACTTTGCCTCCAATAATTTCACACTGACATGGGGTTTATTACTAGGTTGTGTGTCATGAGTACCTCTCAATTTGCTCTGACAGTTTTGAGTTTTGCCCGTTATCCTATCATAATATTTAATAGCTCCTTCACTCTCATGAGTATCCCACTTTAGAAGATAATATATATATTTAGGGTCACTCTAGTTATGAGAACAAACATCAGGCACTTGGAGGCAGGCCTGGCCCAGTACTCAATAACCATTAATATAATTACTCCTAATGTTCTTATCAGCAGCATCATATACTTGTCATCATCATCTACCTTCTTGAAACTTCAGTGAAGCTGAGAAGCTTGGCCTGTCCGAGAAACCTGGTTGTCATTATTAGCAAATTAATCACTCTTTAATGGCAATAAATTTATAAGAATATATTATTTGAACTTTCCAAACTATTGAAACATTAGGCAATGCTAAGAATATGGATCAGACACTTTGCAAACAATAAAACAGAAAATAGCAATGGTGAGGAGGCAATTTACTGTAATGATTAATGTTAAAGTTATGGATTATGGATTTCACCTGCTACCCGCTATGTGGTCTTATGCGTACTCTGTCCATACCTCAGTTAAAACATCCACAAAATTCAGATACTAATAGAACACACCTCTCCAGTTTGTGGTGAAAATTCAGTGATGTAGTGCGTGGGAAATGTATAACACAGTATCTGGCATGTTGTAATTACTAAAAAATGTTAGCTTAAAAACATTAGGGGTAACATTAAAATAGAAAAATGCAAAAACTAAGCACAAAATTCTTGCTGAAATATCTTCTTAATCAAACAGTTATAAATACAGCTTTTGGGGAGAAAGCTGAACTACATACCACTATTATGAATGCAAGAGAAGAGAGTTGGCACCAAGACAACAAAATGACCCTCATGGCAGGCACAGAGGGTTTTCAGCCAATGCTCTCCCATTCTACTTATCTCACTGTTTTCATTATCTATGATTGGCTAGCATTTCAGATAAAATATGTTGGAAATTAATGGCTTTTTCTCCTTATATTGCCTAAGAAGACCAAATAGTCCACCATTGTTTTAAGACACCAGCATTTATGAGCATAATTGAGATGGCCATTTAGCTATGAACATCTTTGCAAGCAATCTATTTGGCTGGACAGAAATCCAGGCAGAGACCAATTGAACTTACACACTGTTTTCTCACCCCCTTCCTCACCTCCATTTTTGATGTTGTTTCCCCCATTTTGGCAGAGTGATAAGAAACCACTTACAGAAAGTTACATTGGAGCTAGATAGTATTCTATTAGGAAACCTCAACTAATACAAGATAATTTGTTCATGTCAATGCAATCCAACTTTTAAAAATGTAGCAAAAAGCATGAATTATAAAGCACTAATACTTGTGCAATGATTGATTTCCATATTAAAATTTCACTTTTGCCACTATATACATACTGACGATGTGTATTGAGCTTGAAAATTTATCATTTTAGTATGCCATGCTCCACACTTTATTAAAAAGGTAAGCTAATTTCCAATTAAATGCAGATTTGACCATTTTCGGCAAACTCTCTTTCCTGTTCATGATGAATTTAAAATGAGGAAGAGTAAAATGATGACGAAAAAAAATGAGGAGAAAAATTTCATAACTTTTGATTTTCAGTGTAACATTTTTTAAGTAAGTCCTTTATTAGCACAAAGGTGTTTGCCTGTAACAATGAATTTTAGAAAGAAGGAATGATATAATAAAAAGGGATTTTGCTAGTATAAAATGCCTTTTCTTTCCTTTTGTTTCTGCTGTGCCTTTACTGACTAGATTATATAGCCTAAGACTAGAGAGGGTTTCCTTCCTTTCTAATAATTTAATAATCTTGAAATGAAATTAAATGGAGGTTTTCATATGCCAACATTTTAAACTCAGCTTGAACAAGGAAAAAGATTAAAGGCCATATTTAAGAGCACAGATTGTAAATTCTAACCCAGTTTCATTTATTATAGCACCTGCAAAGCCAATATGTAATGCAAAAATAAAATAACAGGGCTATTTTTATAAAAGGTCAGAATCATACCAAAAATGAACTTTTCTATCAAATCTTTATACTCATACACCAAGATGTGTGAGTTTATTTATGTACCTAAAAGGATTTAATACTAAATCCTGACTGCGATATCCATGTCAGCTGACCCCTAATACTTCAAACTGTAGAAAAGGGACACTGAATGCTGGGTTGGTTGATGTATTCCGTTTTTGTAGTAGACCACCTGCCAGGGCTTGTAACAGATCTGTAATGGGTTTCTTACCTTTTATTGTGTAGAAAATGGATTGATAGATTAGGCCTGGGGCCAATGAACCATGGAACCCCAGGTTTGCAAGAAAGAGTTTATCACCATTTGATGTTATTTCTGTCTCATGTCAGCTGAGAAGGATGAGCTAGATTATCCGGGAGTAAGCTGGATGCCAAAATCAGCATTCTCCTCATTTATCCACCTTATAGTTCAGGACAAGGCCACCGTATGGGTTATGAGAGGGCTGATAAGGGCATGATGGAGAAATTTGGTCTTGCTGCCTTTTAATTTGCTTGCTGATATTAGAACTAATTACAAGAAATTGAAGAGAGCATTTCATTGTTTGTTGCTAGAGAAACTCTGTTTTACTGTGTAAGTGAAAGCATTTAAGCTGAATAGTACGCTTACAATTTGTGAACATTTTTAGTTATCACTGGGACAACTATAGTCCGTCTTTGGCATGGGTGGCCAAGTGTAGGGGAAAAGAGATGGACTAGAAAATGGGCCAGGAACCAAATTCATCATAAGGGTATTTCAGGAAAACCCTATTGTGGGGAATTTGGAGGAAGGGAGAGCCGGGACGTGGATGCGGCAGGCCCACGAGGAGGTCAGCTGCTCTTTTTTGTGGAGCCAGGTCCCTAAAATAGGGGTTGCCACAGAGGATAAGAGAATTGATAGGAAGTAGAGAGAATAAAAGAATATATAGAGACTAAAGTATAGTTTATAGTTTTATATAAAAAGATTGGAATAATCATAGCGGGGAACTTAGGCGACTAGATCATTGTCTCTGTGCATGATCTAGCAATATGGTTAGATTCATACAGGTTTTTATAATTACAGGTCTTAATTATTAGTTGTCAGGGTTATACATTTGCTAGGGGAACAGGATTATACAGGTAGTGGGCTAGGGTCAAAAGTCCTCGTAATGGACTATTAACAAGTCTTTATCTAGGTGAACAAACAGGTATAAAGTCTTTTAGGGGCTAGCTTTTAAGTTCTAAGAGGTAGTCATTAATTAATGGAAGTATAATAAAAGAGGTATAGTGACTCTATATTTTTTTGATGTAATTATTGTGGACTTAGACAGTCAGTCAGGAGTGAACAGGAAGCCTGAATTTTTATAAATAGGTTGTTTATGACAGAGAGGCATGTCTCAGAGCAAAGTACATTCATTGTCTCTGGCTCCCATCTTGCGGACTAGATATTTATCGTACCTTCCCTTCGAAGGCATAGAAAAGCCCATAGTGAGATAACCAGGGAGTCCCTTGGATTGCTTCCTTACCAGAGATTTGAGAGCTCTCCCATGATAACAGCCTCTGATAAGTGAACCATTGAGTTCACACATTCTTTCAGGGCAAAACCCTGCAAACTCCTGTTTCTGTCTTTAGTATAGCAATATTGGGTGACACAATAAAATAATGATCTTATGAGCCACATTTCATTAATTCCTCAATCATATTTCCCAACAGCCTCATTCATGAAAAATAAATTTCCTGCTGTTACAGAATACCCCTATCTATACCCTGGGGTGAACACAGGAGCACATAAACAGATCACCGAAAATAACATCACGAATCACACCACCCACAGGAGCCACTCACCCTGGAGCACTCCCCTCTGCGTGGGCAGCGTCTAAAGCCCTCACAAGACAGTCGTGCCAGATCCACAGAGCAACCCGCATGGGGCAGCAGCTCTCACTCCACAGAGGGGCAATTGTGAACTGGAGCCATTGTCTCCAACCTTTCAGATCATGCTCTCCCTCAGAAAATCAACTGAGCATGCACCCACAACATGTTTATGCTTAGCTCTAAATTATACACAGGTACCACTGTTAATTCCAGGACAGAAAATAATCTTCCCCTTATTTTCCTGTGAAAGAGTTGCCCAAACTTCTATTTTAGAACTAATAAGGAAAGAAAAAAGAGATTTAAAAAAATATATTTAAAAGATTCCCTCCTATAAAAAGAAACAAGCATGAATTTTGGAATAGAGACATGGTTTACGTTCCAGCTCCATCACGATGTCATGGATGTGCTGGCCCCAGTGGTTCACAGTGTTCTTCCTGCGAGGGCTCAAGAGGTGCCAAGTGTGACAGCGTCTGGCCAGGCGGCGAGTGGCAGGCACATGAGTAGTGCCACCCCCTCCCTATCTAGGCACACGGGCAGTGTTAGCCCCCACGTCCTATCCAGGCACACTGACAATGACACCCCCATCACCCTATCCAGGCACATGGGCAGTGCCACCCCCTGCCTATCCAGGAACACCAGCAGCGCCATCCCCCACCATCCAGGCACACTAGCACTGTACCCACCATGTCCTATCCAGGCACACTGGCAATGTCACACCCCACCTCACCCTCCCACCCCCACCAACTGTTTGAGCACCCCCAGGAAGAAACTACAGGGGCTCCAACATCCACTGGTAAACGCGATTGTGCCTTTCTCCAGAGAGGTCCAGAATAAGGGGACAGATGTCCCATGTATTTCACCTGCCCTGCTCTCCCCTCTGCTGTCACAGCCTAGACCAAAGTAGCAAAGGCTGAGAAAAGCAGGCAGCACAGGGCATCCGAGAGGAGGAGGAATCTGCGAAGGCGCTGTATGGGCGGTGGCAGGGAACCACGCTTTCAAACACAGTGGGGCTGCCTGAAACTTCCTACGACATGAATATGGTTTACGGTCTTTTTCACCCTTATAGTAAAGTTCTTACGACTGACTCATTAATTTTGGGTGTCAGATTAACGTGTATAATATTCTTGTGTTATTAGGAATTACCCTGACATACTTGAGACAATGGGGATCTTACGTCCAACCAGGAGTGAGTAAATAGTCATGTCCATTTTGTACAAAGGCCAAAAGGGAAGCCATCCTATAAATTTTATCAGACTGAAAAAAACAGGAGTTTATGGTCACTATTAATGCTGCCACTCTGGGAAGGCCTACAACCTGGGAGTATTTGTCACTTCAAAGGTTTGTTTTGTTTTGTTTTCTTGGCAGGGGGAAGGAGGATTATAATATTTATTGCAAAATTTCCAGGTCTTATTTCCAAATCTTATATTTTTCCTACACATACTTAACAAATTAAACCTGAAATCAGATATGCTTCATTTCAGGGGGTGTTCAAATATTCTAATTTTGAATGTTAGATTGTTTAGTGTGATTCCTTAGAAAACATGTTAAAGTATACTCCAAGTGCTATGGCATCCTTTGATCACAATAAGCCATGGTTCTTTCAATAAAGGAAGGACCAATATCAAGGACCATGTTCTAAATATAAGTTTCCAAAGACAGCTAGCGAAGCAAGGCAAAGCCTCTAGGATATGTTACGGGCAACATCCTCTTCTACACTCTCGGTTTTTCATACTTACAAGGTGGCCGGGAGGCACCCACTTCTTCATGACCTGAGTGCCTGAGCTAAGAAAACCAGCACCTCTTTTCCTCTGTCTGCTAATGGGGGTTTACGTGATTTAAGATTTTGGGGAAGGACACGGACTTATATAGATGTAAAGGTTCCAACTAAGAACCTACACATCAAGGGCCCCGGATGAAACTTTGTGAGCCTAACGTGAGGTATCTGTCATAAAATGCCAAAAGCCCACCAGGAGAAAAGCTAGACTGAACCCACTGGAAAAAGAAGCAAATTTCCTCCTCGGGCTTTTTTGAAATTGCTGTGTTTGTTATGGCACGTGGGTCATTAAAATATCAGAGGGAACTGAACTGTAGCTCAACTGAGAAAGACACTATACTACAGAAAAAGACCCAACCCACGCAAGCTTTGGGGAAAATCTACTTCTTTGAACCGGGCTTGTCAAATACACTCCTGATGCCAATGGCAATGTGCTGTCAAATGGAAATGCTCCCAATACTGGGGGACCCAAGCTGGCCTCTGACTCCCTGTGGTTCCAGGCCTGGGGGTCCTGGCACCACGTGCCTGGGGCTGGGAACACAAGACAGCTGCCCACACTGCACTGCAGCACAGGCGCACCCACACACGATCCTCTTTCACCTCAGAGCACCCGGTGGGGTGGGTGCTACCTTCTCCATGTTACAGGAGAGGGGACAGGGTGCAGAACATGTCAATAACTTGCCCAAGAGCCTGGCCAGGGCTCTGATCCTATTCTCCTTCTACTGTGGGGCTGCCCGGCCTCCAGAAGGGCCTGGGAAGGTGCGGAAAGCAGACACTTCCTATTTTCATCGATTAGAAAATAATGAGAAGTTGTGAGTAATTTCTTCAGGTTAAAATTACATTTCTGTCAAGCAGAAGAAAAAACTAGTATGGATTTTATCTCAGGTGATTACAATGTATCTAGCACAAAGCATGCAAGAAGAGATCTTTTAAATGGATTAATCCAAGTATTGAGTCAATCTTTCTCTCTATACATGAAGACCAATACAACAAAAATTCAACTTGAAGTGTAGTCTTTTTCTTCTCTTTTACTTCACCCATAACTGAAACTGCTGGAATCCTAGGATCCCAACATCTCTGAAACCGAAAACAGCAGTCTGAAAACCTCTCCCCTTTTAAAAAAATCCAAGTACAAAACAGCTCACAAAAGAGATCACGCTGTATACTGCAAAAGAGTACACAACTGACTAGGAAATACTGAAAAACTGCTTTCTGGTTCCTACAAAGCACCACTGAAATGGCTAAGATTTGACAGGCAGTGGTCTGAAGGTGACTTTTACGATCAAGGTTCATGCTGTTAGAAGCGAGGGCACCAGGAAGCATCTACTTGCTATATTAACTCTTAAAGCTACAGAAAGTCCCTCGCCGAATTATAATTAAGTGCCAAATGCTTCAGAGTATATTTAGTTGTTTAAAGAGTTAACATTTTTATTCTTTCTTTACAACTGTAATTGAAGACACTATGATAGTATTGAACAACATGCTAACTTCACCTATGTAACCTGAAATACATGGTAACTTCAACTATATAATTTAGTGCCAGAAATTACATGGTAACTTCATTGACACAATTTAATACCAAGAAGAAAGTTAATTTTCTACTGACAACTATATTAATCAATGAAAACTACAAAGTCTCTCTTTTCCTTTTTTGCCTTGCTTACCACAAAGCTGAGTAGAAAACCCATTGTTACTAACATTTTTGTGTTATTTTCTCTAGTCTTCTTTCAGTGTGTAAATTTTCCATAACTAAAATCATAATGTTCATGGAATTCTATATCCTACTTCTTTCCATGAGTTTATAATTATTATTAAAACTAAAATGAGTCGTAATTATATGTTTCTTCATTTTTTAAAAAAAGTTTATTTTTATAGATTTAAGGGGTACAAGTGCAGTTTTTTTACCTGAATTTATTGCATAGTGGTGAAATCTGTGCTTTTACTGTACCTATCACCCAAAAAATGTACACTGAATCCAACAGGTTATTATTCATCCCTCATGCCCCTCCTGTCTTTTGGATTCTCCAATGTCTATTATTCTACTCTGTATGTCCACCCACATCCATTTTTTTTTTTTCAGAGACAGGGTCTCGCTCTTACTCAGGCTGGTCTCAAACTCCTAACCTCAAGCAATCCTCCTGCCTCAGCCTCCCAGAGTGCTAGGATTATAGGCGTGAGCCACTGGTCCCCGTGGTTCCATACCCATCATTTAGCTCCCACGTAAAAGTGGGAACGTGTGGTGTTTGACTTTCTGTTCCTGAGTTATTTCACTTAGGATAATGGCTTCCAGTTTCATCCATGTTGTTGCAAAAGACATGATTTCATTCTTTTTTATGGCTGGGTAGTATTCCATGGTTATATATATATACACACACACACATATATATATATTTAGTGTGTGTAGTACATACACACACCCATTTGCTTTATCCAATCATCTGCTGATAGGCACTTAGGTTGGTTCCATATCTTGGCTATTCTGAATAGCGCTGCAATAAACATATTAGTAGAGGTGCCTTTTTTATATAATGATATGATATGTTTCTTAACATTTACCTGTCCTGTTTTTGGAAAACAAGTTGGTATAGTATAAATCATTTATAAACTATTCTTTTCCGAATATATAAAAATCATTTATCTTAGAAAATATGAACCGTATAAGCTGTTAATAATACAGATTTGTATTTGGTAAAGAGGAAACATAAATTTAAAATAATTTTATTAATTAATATATGGTCCTATTTTTATTGCTAACTCACTATAGTTATAAATTTAGTGATTCCTCCAGCTTTTATCGTGACTTCGAATAGGAAATGCAAAGCAAATGTAACACCTGAACCATGTAAAAATCACAGCATTCTCTCATCTGCATCCAATTTACAAAAACATTTAAATTCCAAAAGTAAGTACTATATAGTCAAACTGTTTCCACAATATTTTAAAATCTCAGCCTAGGTAAAATAGTATTTAACATCATGACACACACTGTTTTATAGTGCCTGATATTTACTAAGCTCTGCACCAAAGACACACATTTTCTTATTTACTCTTCACATTAATACCCATAAAGGAATAGACAAGCCCCATTTTACAGGTATGTAACTCGAGTGTAGCAATGATAAACGACAGATTGTAAGGTTAAGAAAACTAGTTAGTAGTGGGGGTATATATTTGTACCCAAGTGTGTCTGATTTTAAAACTCACAGTTTTAGTGACTACACAGTACTGCCTCGTAGTACACAGTACATTATTCTACCTCCCACTCGCTGGAGACATATTACTGTGCAGATGTTAGAATAAAGAGCTTAAGAACAACACAACGTGAATCTTCAATTTATTTTCTCAAACATATTTTTATAACCACTAGCCACTTCATTTTCTAACAGCATCTAAATTCAAAGATTAACAGATTAGCCATCTCCCTAAACAGGTGACCCATAAAATTTTAAAAAGAGGTCAGTTATTCTAAAAGTCTACTCTAGAGTCTCACGGGAGTTGTAGTCTTTAGAAACAAAAACGTACATTTTAAAAGCAATTGCATTAAAGAGTGTATTCTAAAAGAAATTTATGTTAAATTCACAATAACAAAATTATTTTTCATATAGGAATTCCACTTATCAAAACCTTTTTCACTAGGTATAAGATCTAAACATCACTAGCCAAACCCTGGCTATGCTCAAGAGTAATCCTCCTGATCTGGCACTACCAGCTTTGACACAGATCAGCAGTATCTTAGTGCTTCCTGCATTGAGCCACTCAGTTTCCTTTTAAATGCTGATTCCTGATCAGCAAGGAGTTACAACCAAAAGCAATCTGCACAACATACAGCATGCCCCTAACTGAGCATACTACAAACTCATCCAGTAATGTAAGGTGCAATGCGGGAGAAAAGTCTGTGTTGTTATAAGGACTTCTGATAAGAAAGTTTATTTCATATACACAGCAAAGATAGTATGTAAGTAAAGTCCACATTTAAGACTTATTATCAATTCCTTTTTCTTAAATTATATTTAGAGTATAAGACTGAGAGCACACGAGAGTGGAAAGAGTGTCTGATTTATCTTCTTTCAGTATTTAGATCAGTGCCTGGCATAAACTGAGTAAGAGCTTGAAGACTGTCAAGTGAAAAATAGTTGAAGAGTCCTACAGGAAAGTTAGTCCTGGAAAAGAATGCATTTTTCTCCTAAAAGGAAACGTGCTTGAAACACCAGTAGAGACAAAGGCGTCAGCAGTTAAACCTACCAATGACTCCATAATCTAAACCATTCTATCACTGTAGAATTGCTCAAACAAAATTAAATGATCTTTAATTAGAGTCTTCTTATAACACAAGAAAGCTCAACTAAATGTACAGTAAAGACACAGTATTTTAGAAGACTAGTTCAATGTTTTAATGATATGTGGTAGAAAGTGAATAAAATCATCTTTATAAATAAGCTTAAAAGATCTCCTAGCCTACACAATTATTCTTTAGAGCATCATTTTCTCACAAAAGTAAATACACAAACTAGATACACAAAAACTAAAATAAACCAAAACCTGTGGGCCAGTTGTTTTTTTCAGTATGAATAACAATCACTTGAAATGAGTCTCAGAGCTATTTAAAGAAGAAGGCAGTAAAATCATGCAACTCTGGCACACACACTACATACAGGGTGACAAGAGGTTTTCAGTTTGTTTGTCTGATTTTGTTTGGTAACTAAGAGTATCCGTTATAAACCAGGAAAGTCGTTGGCCTTCTCCCTCTTATTTCTCCCCCACATCCAACTGGTATCCAGGTCTTACAGATCCTCTCTCCTCAACACATCAACTCTATCTTCCCCTCTCACCCCTGAACCTCCCTTCCTTGGGCACATCTGCATACTCTGTGGCTTGGATTGGATCTGCAGCCTCTTGGCCTTTTTCCTCCAGTACTACACCCTCTCATCCAGTTACCTCCACTGTCTCTAGAACAGTCTTGCTAAAATGATGCCATTATTTGCACTACCCCTTAGTAGTTTTCCACAGCCTTCAGGAAAGAATTCAAACTTCTCAGCACAGCAAAGATGGTTTGTCACGACGTGGCCACCAAGTATGTCTCCAACTTTATTTTTACCTTCATAACCAGACTCCCACTACCTGGAACCACCGCTAACTCTCCACCTGGGTGTGTTTGCACACAGAGCCCTCTCTCCCCAGAACTTCCCCTCTCTCTCAGCTCTGCCCTCCCCCTTTGGCTGCTTCCTCTAACCTGTTCACAGCTCCCAGGTGCTCTCTGGCCAGAACCTTGCTGGGCCCCGGCAAGGCCCACTCTCCACGTGGCCAGGCACCCAGCCCTTTTCCACAATAGTACAATGAAGCATGTACTTGCTGCCCTCCACCACAGGATGAGCAATCTAGCTTTCCCCAAAAAAGATAAAACAGGAAAGTTAGATTTGTTTAAATTTTGAAACCTGATATAAACTTAAAAAGTATGTGATTAATGGAACTACCAACTACTATTACCAACCTTCTCTGTCAAAAATCAGTTTTCAAAATAAATTTCATTTCAATATAATCTACAATTAGCTATTTTTACATTAATAAACCAATAGAAGTGATATAACTACTTCAATGGTTTGGATTTCTCAAACACTTCAAACATTAAAACACAAAAATTCTTGGCAATGGCAATGTCAATGCCATAAGATTTACCAGATATTAATTTACAAAGGATTACAAGATTTTTCTAAGCCTTAAAGGAAGAAGGGGCTTTAAAAGGTCCTGAAACCAACCAGGCATGGTGGTGTGTGCTGTAGTTCCAGCTACTCCAGAGGCTGAAGTGGGAGAATCTCTTGAGCCCAGGAGTCCAAGTCTGTAGTGAGCCATGATTGTATCACAGCACTCCAGCCTGGGCAACAGAGCAAGACCATGTCTCTAAATGAAAAGATAAATAAGTAGTTATTTGATCCTTTTATAGTTCATAATCATGATTGTGGGGTCTTCATGCTCACGTGTGAGATGTGCCTCCCTCAAACCTTGTTACGATGTCAGCATATTATCCATCTGACACACACACACACACACACATACACAAAAGGTCTTGAAGCGCAAGCATACCCACAGCTGCCTCAATTATCTATGCTGGTAGAAGTAGGTCCTATGGCCCCCTCAACACCTAATAATCAAAGTCAAAGCAATTAGTTATAATTTTAACACATAAGCATATAGAGCAGATTTATAACTTCTGGAAAGAAGACTGCTAGTTGTTCCCCAGTATCTTTTTTCTCTTCTTCTTCCTCAATAACAGAACCCTTGAATTTTGGTAGGGTACGTGGCCTACCAGAATAAAGACTTTGTTTTCTAGTTCCTTTGCAGCTACATGTAGCCATGTGCTGAGTAACGGCCAATACATGGAAGTGTTGGAGGCAACTCTTGGGAGTCTTCCTACTGCCTGGAACATCTACGGCCACACAAAGCCATGAGGATGAGGGTCACACCCCAGGGATGGCAATATGCTGAGCTGGAAGAAGCTCGGATCCCTGAGCATTTGGTCTGCCCAGCCCTTACCTGGATATGAGACAGAAACAGACATCTATCTTGTTTAAGCTATGGTTATTTGGGATTTCCATTATAGTGTTAGCTGAACCTGTCGTTTCAATTATCTCATCTCTTCAGTAAAAATACTAGTATGTGTACTAGATGTACACTGGCTTTAATGCAAAGGTATGTGACTAGATCAGTCACATGAGATTTAAAATATACTTAGGTAATGGCTTACCTACAAACTTAAATAAATTTAGAGAGATGGCAGAACTCAGATTGTTTTAAAATACTCAAATTCCAAAAACTTTCTGCTATGGTTTGAATATTTGTCCCCTCTAAAACTCATGTTGAAATTTAATCCCTAATGTAGCAGTATTGAGAGGTAGGGCCTTTAAGAGGTAATTGGGTCATGAGGGCTCTGCCCTCATGAACGGATCAATTGATTCATAAATTAACAGGTTAATGGGTTACCATGGGAGTAGGACTGGTGGCTTTACAAGAAGAGAAAGAGAGACCTGAGCTAGCACATTCAGGTGTGCTCCCCATGTAATAATGCCTATGTCGGCCACCTCGGGACTCTGCAGAGAGTCCCCACCAGGAAGACAGCCCTCACCAGATGTGACCCCTCAACCTCGGACATCGGAGCCTCTAGAACTATAAGAAATAAATTCCTTTCCTTTGTAAATTACCCAGTTTCAGGTACTCTGTTATAAGCAACAAAAAACAAACAGACACTTTCCTTGGTGGTCTGTCTCAATACATAGCAGTCTCAGGTGGACAAAATTTCCACCTGACAGCTCCTCTGTCATCTGCTTCCCCTCCTCCCAATTCTTGTCCACAGAGATGAGCAGAAAGGCTGACTGTGGTATCAGGCCAGAGCTAACAAAATAAAGTTTAAGAACAATGACAAAGAAAATCTTGAGTACCGCCAGAAAATAGCAAGATTAAAGTAAATTATGACCATATAATACAATTATCTACCCCAACTGGAAGACTAGCACAGCTTAAGCAAAGAGAACGAAGAAAGGAATGGAAAACACATAAAGACAGCTCAGAAAAAAATACCAGATTGTTATAAGTTGCTTTTATATTACCCTTTGGAAAGTTCCAAATCACATGTTAATGATGCTTCTAAAAGCCTAATATACAAGCACCTTGGTCTGAAGAGCACTGACCACTGACAAGAAATCATTTAGTGGGAAAAACGAGGCAAAATTTTTAACTAGCAAAATAAACATTGTCTGTTTTAAACATTTTAGACCACAACTTATAATCAAAACTATCCAAGTAAAATAATTAAAATAATTAATACAAGCCACTCTTATAGTTATTTCTTTGAAAAAATGTTATGCCACTAACGAGAACATTTTCAACAGTAAATATTCTGTTGTTAAACACACCTATACGTTTACTTTTGTATTTAATAATCAATCTTGATTATATGCCCATAATTTATCATATTTACTCTCATTTAACATGATACAAAGGAAAAATAATTTCTACTAACAATTATTACTAAATTGGAAGCTTGTTTTTTTCCTTAAAGCTTCAACTTAAAAATTTATTTCAGGAAATGAATTGGTCCCTATAAAGTCTATTTTTATACAGTTACAATTTTTAAAAGTGTATATTTAGTATTTTATAATCTAAGGTACTTAATATGATAATCTAATAATCTAAGGTACTTAAAAATTTTTATTTCCACAGGGGTAAATTAATAAGATTAAAGTAAATTGTGGCTACCAAATTCCGAATAGATACTATTGCACCATACTACCAGAAGGAACTTTAGAATATTGTTTAAAAACAGAGGCCCAAAAAGTAAAACATTCTATTATCAGCAAATAGCTTTTGTAATGTGAAACCCTAAATCATGAAAAAAAGAGAAGTATGAGAAACGTTACTTCAAAGAGAGTACAAATGATGAAAAGGTATTTTTAAAAAAATATATGATGATAAATGATAAAATACAGATAATTCCAAATACAGGTACTTGTGGGAGGAAAAAACAGGTCTTGAAATTACCAGGTTATAAATCACTACTTGTAAAAAAAATTCTTAAATGGATATTTAATATAGGTTTAATATATGTTTTAATATTTTAAACTACTATATTTAATATGTTATCTAATTCATTTTCTTGATTCTATAGGTAAATGGGCATAACAAGCAAGGTGTTTAAATGAGAGAAATCACCCTCATAACTTCAAAAGCCAAGATATCAAAAAAGAAACAAATGGTGTTAATTTAATCTGTAAAATTTGAAGGCTATGACGGCCATTATTTACTTGATTAAAATGCTTATAACTCAGGTTCTGTCTACTCCTAAAAAGATGTGGGAAGATGCTTAACTTAGGGCTTAGGGGTCAGGCAGAGTGCAGTTGTCCTTACAAGTTGTTTTCTTAAGAAGGGGTAAGGAGGTAAGTAAGGAGGTTAAGGAGGGGTTAAGGAGGGGTAAGGAGGTAAGTTACTTTCCCTTTCAGTGGTAACAGAATCATCACCCTAAACCTAAAGTCAAGCTGGGAAATGCGGGTAGAAAGGCATCTCTTTGCATCAACAAAGAGCCAGGAGCAGCAGGCAGTGATTAAACAAGTGATGCACAAAGAAGGAAGGCCAGGCAATCAACCTACTGGGGCCCATCCATTAGTCCTGGCTCTAGGGAAGGCCCTCTGATTGCCAGGCAGGACCAGCCAGCTTCCTGCACAAAAGTCAGGGTGTGGGAGGAACAAAAGGAAAGAAAGGACAAGAAAATTTCAAATCATTCAGCAAACTGTAAATATGGTAGCTGCAATCAAGACAGAAAAGGCAAGGAGATGGGAGGAAAAGAAAAGAAAGAATGATCAGGACAGTAAGCAATAAACTGGCTTGGTAGGAAGAACTCTCACTGTGCCAGGCAAGGGGTGCGAGCAGCTATATACCCATTAGGCCCCAAGTATGCCTTACTGGAGAGAACAGGATGGAGAGACATCAAATTTGGAATTAAGGGTTACGCGATGTGGGCTCCAATCTAATGCCCATAAATCGAGAGTCTGGAAAATTACTTAACCACCCTTATGCGTGGGACTTCTTATCTCTTATTAATAATATACACAGGAGAAGAGTGATGGCGTCTGCCATACAGAGATGTGTGAGAATTAAAAAGACAACGTGTGTCCCTGGTTAGTGCTGCTTTAGGGCCTCAATAATGTTAATTCTCTTCCCTCCCATGGTCCGGGATAGGACTGTCTCACTCCACTGACATCTGTAGCACACACAGTAATTGATAAAGACTGGGAAATACACTGAACAATTTTAAAGAATCATATTGCTTCCCACCCGCTACCTAGCCCCACCTCCACCCCCAAATTACTAATTTGGAACTTAACAAGTTAAATCTTTAGCTATGAGGAAAACACTTACTCTGGGTGAACTGGACATCCCACTTCACTGCTCCCCCAATTTAGCAATTCATTTCAATAAATATTTGCTAATAATCTGGACAGATGTTTTAATCTCACCAGAAGGAGTACTGGGGCAGGGAAGTATCTACTCATTTAATGGTAGACAATCCCAATAACAACCCCTATTAGGTGACAGCCCCATCCCGACTCTTCAGGGCCTTGAGTCTTCCATCTCTCCCATTTTAACTCCCTCCTGGCAGCATCTAAACATCACCTGTTTTAAAACAAATAAGAGATAACAAAAATCCAATCTCCACCTTGGGTCCCAAGTACCAGCCTCCCTCCTCCCCGGACTGACACAGCTTCAGAAGGAAATGCTCACACTATTCTTACTTCATCACTGCCCTCAGCCTGCTGCCATCTATCTTTTGTGGCCACCAATGGCCCTGGCCCAGGCCACCAATGGCATTGTCACTGCCACATCCATCGTGTGCTTTTTAGCCCTCCCTTGCCCTGTCCCCTTGGCTTATTTCACACTGGAATCCCCCTACTGGGTATTTACCCAAAGGAAAAAAAGACATTTTATAAAAAAGACACTTGTACTCTAATGTTTATAGCAGCACAATTCAAAATTGCAAAGATGTGGAAACAACCCAAATGCCCATCAATACATGAGTGGATTAATAAAATGTGGTATATGTGTACCATGGAGTCCTACTCACCCATAAAAAAAATGGTGATCTAGTAACTTTTGTAACAACCTGGATGGAAGTGGAAACCATTCTTCTAAGTGAAGTATGGCAAGAATGGAAAAGACAAACACCACATGTACTCAATACTAAATTGAAACTAATCAATCAACACTTCTGTGCACATATAGAAATAAAACTCAATGGAAATCAAGTAGGTGGAAGGGGAGGAGGGGATGGGTAAACCCACACCTAACGGGTACAATGCACCCTAACTGGGTGAAGGGCGCACTTTAACTCTGATTCAAACGGTACAAAAGCAAATTATGTAACCAAAACATGTGTACCCAATAATATTCTGAAATTGAGAAAAATAATGACATAACCAAACTGAGCCAACCCAGAGGGAAAGGGAGATGGAAAAAGTTGCTGCACTGCTTCCTGCCAGCCTTCTGGTCCCCAGTTTCAGTGGATTATGTGACTTCACCTAACATTAGATTCTGTGAGCTACATGGCATCCTTATACCATTATCTCCTTGTATTTAAGCTAATGTGAGTAGGCTTTTGTTTCTTGCAAACAAATTATTCCTGGTGAATATAAAGAATAACTGCTTAGGCCTCAGTTTAACTAAGGTACTCTTTCACTAGTTGAATCAATAATTAATACATTCCTGTTTTGTTCTGATGGAACTTCCAGTGGCTAACTTGTTCCTACAATTTTATCAATTACTTTATTTCTTAGCTAAATGTACAGCTTCTTCAGACAATCTATAAAAACACTAATTTTTTAGATTATCATTTAAGAATCAATTTTTACCATTCCTTCAATTTTATCAAAAATGAAATGAATAAATCAGAATGTATTATTCTTACTTAACTTATAATTCTTAGGACAAAAATAGCAAAACTGTTATAGGTTGTCAAGAGACAACAAACTGGATATATTTGATTTTAAACAGAAAAAAATCAGACAGATTAAAATGTAGAGTCTTAAAATTATGCTAAAAGTTTATTAACATTACTAACATACTAGCCATGAACATAGGAACCTTTACTAAATACATGTCATTCATTTATATTTCTAATAACTAAGAAGAACAAATGTCTACAGTAATCTAAATATCTTATAATTTAACTTTCTTAAAATTGTATTCATGTGGGAGAACACTCACTCTTAGTATCCCAAATAAAATCTCTAGTACTAAGTTGTGTTGAAAACGTTGGTGAGAAGTAGTTTTTGTTTGTTTGTTTGTTTTTTGTTTTTTGTTTTTTTTTTGAGACAGAGTCTCACTCTGCTGCCCGGGCTAGAGTGACTGCCGTGGCGTCAGCCTAGCTCACAGCAACTTCAAACTCCTGGGCTCAAGTGATCCTACTGCCTCAGCCTCACGAGTAGCTGGGACTACAGGCATGCGCCACCATGCCCAGCTAATTTCTTCTATATATTTTTCGTTGTCCAATTAATTTCTTTCTATTTATAGTAGAGACGAGGTCTCGCTCTTGCTCAGGCTGGTTTCGAACTCCTG
>CAUYRT010101535.1:0-18834 GCA_963574885.1 Lepilemur ruficaudatus | reverse complement strand
GAATCAGCTTTCAGTATCTGGAGAAATAGGAATGATAATGACACCTACCTTGTCCTAAGGATGGAATGAGACAACATGTGACAAGTTCCTGGCAAATGTATGCATGGCAAGTATATGTCTAATAAATGGCGTCTTCTGTTTAAAAAAAAAAAAAAATCTATGGCTTTTCCTCATATTGTGGACCCTGTAATTTTTATCTTTTTATTCTTATATTTTTCTCTCTCTCTTTCATACAAACATACACACACGTATAGAAAGTAAAAATATCTCTATCCAAATATTTCAGCTGTTGGGGTTCCTTTTACCTACACAGTTACCCAATTCCTATCTCATCTTCTGTTACCCTGCGATGAGAACCTTAGACTTAGAGCAACCACACTGGACTACCACTTGTTGAGGTCTGTGTAGTCCCTAATATTGAGATGAGGAAATTGGGAATCAGAGTGTTTAAGGAACTTGTCTAATATCATATTTCTGGTAAGTGGGGGAGGTGGACCTTAATTCCTGAGGGTTATGTTGTTGTTGTTGTTTTCTTTTACTATACAGCATGTTTTCTTAATCCAAGAAAGTACCTGGTTATGGTACTGGTATTTGGGATCAGTCCTGATATTAACATTTGGCTGTTGTACTCCTCCTCCTATACTTCCAGACTGCCCATCCTGCTACAAAATACTTTGTTAGTTTGTTCAGTGAGGGGCACAACCCTTAAGCACTCTGTTCCTCCTTTGCCCTGCTAGTCTCAGGTGTCTTGGGCCTAATCAGTACCAGCTGTTAATCTCCCCATTATCAAAACTCCCATTCCTTCTTCAGAAGTCACGTGGAGGAAATCTGCTTTATTTTTAGACCCAACAATACAAACTCATATTTAGAACCATTCTAGCAGTTAATTTAGAAACTGTTTACAAATAGTAGTGGTGTTTGTCCTTGATCAGCAAAGTTAAAATTTGAATATAATCTTCCCAAACTTCCAAACCTGAAAATGAGAAAAACTATGAATTGAAAATAATGAAAAGGATTTGTAATGGCTAATGCATGCCAAATTTTTATGATTAAAGTAGATATTTTTAAAATAAATAACAAAACTCAATAAATATACATAAGATATCATTTGAATAAAATTTAAAGATATTTTTGTTTTAGAGTTTCATTGTTTTTCTGGGCTCATATTGAAGGCCATGGAGAAATTTATTCTCAACCTATATTTCTGTTATTTGATTTAAAAGTCTGTGCACCAAAGAGGCAAAAATATTAACATCTAGCATGGGGCTGAGTAGGTGTGAATTTCAGATTGATAGCAATTAGTACTTCAATAGGTATCAAGTTGACTAAGGTTCTTTTTATATTGATGTCAGTCTGCTCTCAAAATAACTTTTCTTCTGAATCTAGACTGTTCAAATGAATTTAATATTATTAGAATGTTTTGAAAATGTTCTTAGCTATTCTCATCTTTTCTTCAGACGAACCTTATAATTATATTGCCACATTCCAAAAAGTAGTCCCATGAGAATATCGATTAGGTTTTGAAAAATGAATACACTAATCAGGGAAGAATTAACATTTTTACAGCATTCAGTCTTGTTATCTAGAAGCGTGGAATATATCTCCATCTTTTTAAAACTTAAATTTATTGGTAGTGAGTGTATTTTGCTGTTTTCCTTCCAAAATTATGCTCATTCACTGCCTTCTTTTATTTTAAATGATTTCTACTTTTACTTCTGCCATTTCATTCCTTCTATTTTCCTGAGATTTGTTTTATTCGTACTATTCTCTTTTTTCCCAAAATAAGAAAATTATTTAAGTCTATGAATTTACCTATTAGAAGAGCTTTGGCTGCCTTCCATTACACTTCATATGTGATGATTTGTTTTATTATTTCCCCGTGTTTTGTAATTACAGTTGTAATATCCTGTTTGATGTAACTGTAGTTTAAATTTTTTTTTTATTTTATCTGGACTGAGGTTTAGATTTATTTCTTTAAGCTTTTATTATTTAGGGGATAGAGAATGTGACCCAAAAATAATAATGATAATAATGATACCAATAGCTAATGTGTATTGAATGCTTAATATGTGCCAACCACTATAAGCTCTGTAAATACTCATTTACTCTTTACAATACCCATAGAAGGTAGTTATCATTAAATATTCACATTTTATAGATTAAGAAACTAAGTTTCCATTAATAAGCCAGGATCTGAACCAAAGTTTCTGCATTGTGTTTTTTAGTTCTCATAATATCCAGGCATTTGAATTTATTGAGGTCACCATTGGGTCTAACATTTATGATCAGCTTGGTAGTGCTCCTGTAGAAGCTTGATAAGAACTCTGTTTACAGTTCCCTTTGAAGTAGATCTATTAATTGACATTCTTTTTGTCTTTATTTGTATTGACTGCTTCATCAAAGACTGAGAAGCTTGTTAAAATCTCAGCGATTATGTTACTATCAGTTTCTCCAGATTGTGTCTGGAACAACTAAGACTTTCATATCTACTAGAGATCTACCCCATCATTGAGTCTACTTGCCATGGTGTCACTACCCTTTACTGCTTCCAAAGTGAATTTTTAAAAATACTTTTGCCTTTTAGTTTCCATGTAAGCTCTTCCTATCTCTATTTCCATTTTATCTCATCTGTTGCCCTTACATCTCAGCTTCTTCTCTCATTACTTTATTCTGTTTCCTAGTTAAGGCCTTGTCTGCTCATATACTACTAACAATGCCAAATTACCCTCTAAAATTTTCCTCTGGTTTCAGAGATCTGCTCTCCTACTGAGCTGTGGATATTATGTCCTCCTTTCTCCCTGTGTTATCTCTCTTTCTTTCTATTTATTCCAGTCTTGGTGCCTGCTAAACGGCAAGGCATGAGAGTATCTTGGCCTCATCTTTATGACCAATTGACTGCTGGTCAGATTCCCTTTTCAGCTCTGAATTTGGCTTATGAGTTAATGTACCTACTCCTACCCCAATTCCAAATTCTATCACATACTTTGCCCTCAACTTAGCTGAACAGAGATGGGAGCTTTGATTTCACCACTGCTTGACTTTCTGATACTCTGAACAGTGTGAAAAGTGAAAGTGAACAGTGAAAGACAATGAATGGAGCTCTGTCTCCACCTTGGTTTCCAACAATTTGTCTCAAATGTGAATTCAGGAATCCATGAGTTCTATGAGAATTTTATTATGGTAATAATCTAAAAGAAATTAATTACTATAAGCACACTTCAGAGATATTATAGGCTCAGTTCCAGACCACCCCAATAAAGCAAATATCACAATAAAGCAATCTAAAAACATGAGTTTTTAGATTCATAATACATGTGAAAATTATGTTTACAGTATACTGTACTCTATTAAGTGTGTAATAGCATTATACCTAAAAATGTGCATACCTTAATTTGAAAATACTTATTTTGCTAAAAAATGTCAATGATCATTCAAGCCTTCAGTGAATCATAATGTTTTTGCTGGTGGAGGTTCTTGCCTCAATGTTGATGACTGCTGATTGATCAGGGTGGTGGCTGCTAAAGGATGGGGTGGCTGTGGCAATGTATTAAAATAAGAAAACAATGAAGTTTGCTGCATCCATTGCATCTTCCTTTCATGAAAGATGTCTCTGTAGCATGTGATGCTATTTGATGGCATTTTATCCACAGGAGCACTTCTTTCAAAATTGAAGCCAATTTTCTCAAACTCTGCCAACTGTTTTACCAACTAAGTTTATGCAATACTCTAAATGCTTTGTTGTTATTTCAACAATGTTCACAGCATCTTCACCAGGAGTAGATTTCATCTCCAGAAGCCACTTTCTTTGCTTATCCTAAGAAGCAACTCCTCATCCGTTCAAGATTTCTTGTGAGATTGTAGCATTTCAGTCACATCTTTAGGCTCCACTTCTAATTCAAGTTCCCTTGCTATTTTTACCACATCTGCAGTTACTTTCTCCACTGAAGTCTTGAACTCCTCAAAGTCATCCATGAGGGTTGGAATCAACTTCTTCCAAGCTCTTGTTAATGTTGATATTTTGACTTCCTTTCATGACTACAAATGTTCTTAATGATATCTAGAATGGTGAATCCTTTCCAGAGGTTTTCAATCTATTTTGTCCAGATCCATAAAAGGAATCACTGCCTATGGAAGCTATAGCCTTACAAAATGTATTTCTTGGAGAATAAAATTTGAAAATCAAAATTACCCCTTGCAGAATGAATGCTTTGTTAGCATACACAAAAACAACACTAACCTCTTTGCACATCACTATTAGAGCTCTTAGGTGACCAGGTGCATTGTCAATGAGCAGTAATATTTTAAAATGAATTTTTTTTTCTAAGCAGTAGATCTCAAGAATTGACTTAAAATATTCAGTAGACCAAGCTGTAAACAGATGTACTGTCATCCAGTCGTTGTTGTTACATTTCTAGAGCACAGGCAGAGTAGATTTAGCATAATTCTTAAGGGTCCTATAATTTTCAGTTTCAGTCATGGCTATACAGGAATGGAGGTACTAAATATCTTTTGTACATAAAAAAAGTGTGACCTGCAATTCTTTTGTTAAGTGCAGGAGTGTTCAGAGAGACAGTCACATCCAAGTACCTCTTCCCCCTGTGATCAGCCAAGTGCATTTGCTGGCCAGTTTGTCTGAACTGGGCCTGGGGACAAGCAGCACTGAACAGAGAGAAGCTGGCCGCTAGAAGAATCAGATTGCTGTCCTGAGCTCTGTGCACCAGACCCTGTCACATGCCCTGGACACTGGACTGCTTACGTGGTGTGACTCTGTGATGGGAATTAACACATAATTCTGTGTCCCAGCTTCATTGCTGAGGTCCATAATGAGCCAGTATAATTAAGCACCATTTGCCTGGTTAGTTAGTTCAGGTGTCTAAATCTGTCACAATAAAGTATGTGATGTTAAACATGTTTAGATTAGAACCTTCTGGAACCAATGCCAATGCAGACAGCTATATTAATCACATGGGAGGTTATCTTATTTGAGATTTTCTATGTACCTCTGAGTTACAGTGTTTCATCCATCAAGGGCTTGCTGAAGACATCTGTAAACTTTGATTTATTGCACTGTTCCTGGTACAGAATTAAATAGCATTATACTCAAATATATTGGCTTAATTGACAGGCAGAGATTTAATCCCGTTAATTATCTAGCCTGCATGAAAGCTTCCATTAACCCCTTGCTGAATCGGCTGGATTCAGAAGAGGTATCTCAGCACCTATTTTGGGCACAGGTAAATCCATCATTGTCCTTATTCCAAAAGTTTATTCTCACCAGCCCCAAATCATGAGTGAACATGAATACCCATGAGACAAGTGTGTCACCTAGAATGCCTCTTCTCTGACTGCACACAGCCTACCTCTTAAGTTCGCAGTCAGGGTCTCTCCTGGCTTTGGGTTTTGTATGTGAGCATTTGATGAGATAACACGTGTGAAAGTTGTTCATTAATTTATTTATTCAGCACACTTTTATTGAGCACTTACTTTGTTCAGGAACTTTGCTGGGCTGGAGAAAACAAAAATATGTATGTAAAGACAGTTGAGACCCTCAAGAAACTTACATTATATAGGACACTCATGAGTGATAATAATCTTTGCCATTATGGTAATTAATGCATGTTAGTAGGTTACCCATATCAGAAGACATAGGTGCAGTTAAAATTTCTCCTTCTAAAACTAGTACTATGAAGTGCTATGAGTTGCTTTGTGAATGGATGCCATGTGATGTGGTACACTTCTCCCAAATTTCTCAGTATTTCTTTCCTCTTTGGAGCAGAGGGGCTGTCAGGGAAAATTACCCTCCAATCTTGTGGGCTTTGCACAAGTGGGAGAGCTTCTACAACCAAATTTTTTAGGCACAGTCTGAGAAAGATCCCCCAAAATTTCATTTAGACCCAATACTTACGAACATCATATTTTATCAAAAACTCTGACCTCCCCTGGCAATCTTTCTATTAAATTATTAATAAAAATATAAAACTATATCAGTTCTCTTGCTGAGATTTGGGGATTACATTATTTATACTTCTCCCCCAAGAGTGCAGGGGCAATGTTGTTCAGACATGAGTGTATGAATGGGCAAAATGGGGAGATAGGAGGATTCCTCTGCCACTCCACCACTTTTCCACCTCTGACCATTTTTTGCTCCTTTTACTAGAGAGTCCTCTCCAAAGATTGACTAATCAGAATATAAGATATTATTTAAGCCACATAGTAGCAGAAATTAGGATATCTGCACCTAGAGCCAGTAACTTAGGCTCTATTCTTCTTATTATTCTTGGGGGGCCTAACCAGTCATCAAAAAAGTGAAAATCTGAAGAACAGTGGTCAACCTTCATTCCTTCTCCCACTGCAAGCAGCTAGGCTTGCCACAGCCTCTACAGAACAGGAAGCAGACAGAGAACTCTGGAAACACACTCTAAAAATTCTATATTTAAGGAAAGTCAATATGCTGGATACGTTGCAAGTTCTTATGTAGTGCCTGCCACTTAATAGATGCCCACGGAACATTTTTTAACAAATAGCTGAGTAGGATAATGTGAATTTGCATCTGACAATCTTTTTCTCTCACAATCAAAACAGCCTGGTGGTTTTCAATCCCAGCAGCACAGCCAACTTGCTTTGTGGCCTCGGGCATGTTATTTAGCCTCTCTGGGATTAGCTTTGTTATTTACAAAATAAAGATGATGACGGTGATGATAATACTGTTGTTGGGGGAATCAAATGAGATATAGTATGTAAAGGCTCCTGATAAATAATCATCATAATAATGTTAAGAAACCTTCATATCTCTCCACACCCTCTTTCCATAGTTAATGAGTTTGACTGGGGTACTTTTTGGTTACTTGTTTCAAAGTTCCTAATAACAGCAGAACATGTGGTCATATTGGCCATTGTGAGCTTCCCCAAGCCCTTTTGTTACTAGAGTTTTAGTTCTGTCATCAGCCATCTGGTAAACCAAGACATCTTCTAGCATTCATTTGATGAAAGAATCCCTGGAAAAAGATTATGTCTTGCTTTTTCAATGTTTATTATTATTTAGAGCAGGCAATACATTGGGTCAAATATCGGGATAAATAAAAAGCTGTGCTCACTCTCATGCCTGTCTCCACCCACTCCAGTTCTCAGCTTTTGGCCCTTACTGGTAATCATTTTTATTATTTTTTATACACTCAGTTTTTTTCCTTTCCATATACAAAAGGTAACATACTTTATATAGTCCTCTAAACTTTGCTTTTATCATCCAGCAATATATCCTAGGGCTCTTTTCATATTAGAACATACAGAGTTTCTGGATTTTTTTCTTGTAACAGCTGTATGGGATTCCACTGTGCAGATGTATCATGGTTTAATTAACCAATACCCTATCGGAAACACGCTCTTTCCAATCTTCCACTATTACAAACAATACTGCAATAAATAATTTCATACTTAAGTATCTCATGTGTGTACAGATAATAGGAAAAATAAATTCTCAGAAGTGATTTTGCTGGCCCAAGGGGTAAATGTACTTACCATGCTGATAGATATTGCTAACTTGGTCTCCATATGAATTCTACCATTTTCCACTCCCAGCAGCAATGTCTAAGAGCATGAAACAAGAATGTTTAAAGCAATTTAACAAAAGATCAATGAGGATAAATAACAAAAGTTAGCAGAACCGTAGGCAAGGAGCATTGACACATTGTAGGTTAAAATTGCATTGTGTGTCAGAAATGGAAAGGTTTCGTGTTGGTTGTACTGAAGGTGAGGACATGAGCTTTGCAGCCCAAGTGGCCCTTGTACCACTTTCTCTAACAACAGCAGCTTCCCTGTGTTTGGCACCTCACAGCCTACAAAACGCTTTGTGTATATCAGCTCAGTTGATCTTCAGAACATCACATGAAGTATGTGATGGAAATAGAATTACTTGTCCTACTTACAGAAAGGTCAAATGACTTGTCCTAGAAGAAACAGATGGCCCCTCGCAGTGCTGGGACTTAAGCCGCAATCTTCTGACTCCAGATGCTGGGCTCTTTCTTGGAAGAGAACCTAAATATTCCTACCACCCAACAGTCTGCCCTCCTCTGCTGCCCTTCTGCATCTTCTCATCCATCTGCTCACTCACTGTTGCTCCCACTTTTCATGTCATTTTTTCCTTAACCCCCAACTCTCTTAAAGGTTGAAGCAGACCCTTGGACTGCCAGGTGCTATGCTCTCAGCCCACCTCTGATTTCAGCGGCAGCATGTTGGACAGCTCCAATACACCCTGGCAGGACAGCTCCCACTTGAAGCACTGGCCACATCTCTTCACTTTCCTTGCTCAGGGCATCTTCTAGAACCACAAGATCTCATCCAGGCTGGAAGTGCAGCTGGCAGAGTATGGAAGCTCTGTGGGAAATGAACCAGTGGAACACAAGAGTCAGAGGATAAATGCCCCAGCTGCCATTTTTAGAGAGGCGATCCAAGGAGCATTCTACAAGTTTCCTTAGAGAGGAACCCAATGAGATCAAGCCTCAGTTTGCCACAGCTGTAATGAGCTCCATGACACACCCCCATTGGCCTTTCCTCCTCCCACATCTCATTCTCTTTCTACATCCTCCCTTCTGCTTCCTGAGATCTCCTCCCCAAAGACCATCCACACAGAAGTCCTGGTCCCAGCTCTGCTTTCAGAGCCAATACAACCAAGGAAGCAAGGAAGGTGGGTTTATGCTTCAGGACATGTCAGTACAGGGAGGTAAATAATCAGGTAAGTTTCTGCAGGTGGGAGATCTGGGAAGGGAGAAGTAGAAGCTGTAAGCCATCCTGGGGTAGTGGAGAAGCCTAACTGGGAGTCAGGTAAGTTGAGCTGTTCTAGGTTTTGCCTCGAAATTATGGGATCCTGGGCAAGTCACTTCCCAACTCTGGACCTCAGTTTCCTCATATGTAGAGTGGAGATAATGAATAGTCCCTACTGTCTCATAGGGCTGTTAGGAGTGTTCGTGTACCATTTAACCTCCATCGGGAGCTCAAGGTTTTCTCTTTCCAACACCTACCTCACCCAAACTTTGGGGACAACTGATTAAGACCAAAGCTCGCTATTAGAACCTGAATTAGGGGGAGGAATTCTTAGGAGGAGGATCAAAATGTTAAAATTATTCTCTAAGTGAAGTCCCTTCTCCTTAGTATTGTCTTGTCTTAGAGCTATTCTTACCTTGGAATTTTTTGGTTATTCTTTTTTAAGATGGCCTCAATCTCTTTCCCTCCCTCATGTACTTGGTGCAGTAAGATCTGGGGCTGCCCCTACTTGAAAGGACCCTGCCTTCGGGAGCCTCAGAGGACCAGACCAGTGTCCCATGGAGGAGAGGCATCTAGTGGATGGCTGCGCTGGTCTCTAGGAAGAGGGGCTCTGAGTGCTGCAACTCAGATAACCAAGACCATGGTTTGTGCCTTAGGGAAAGGGGACAGGGGCACCCTCCACCTGGCTCCAAACTAGGCCTAAAGCTTGGGGTACAAATGGAATCACTAACAATCATTCCTGTCCCAGCGAGCTCACCAAGGAGGAAGACCACACGGAGAAGGGTTAACGCGGTCAGTATGCTCCCACAGACAAGCATCCCCTGCAAGGGGGCCCCAAGAGTGCAAGTGCCCTCAGGGACTTGGAGTCCCACTTGCTTGTCTTTCTCTAGGAGACTCAACTAACAGTGAGAGCTAAATGAGATAAAGTGTAATGGGGTCTGTGAAGTGGTGTATATATTAGTATGGAACAAAAATGAGGAATCAATAGACAGCAGAGCTTCCTGCCCTTTCCCCTTTCTCCCAGAACTTTGCTCGAGTCCCCACACCTGCAAAGCCTGCCAGGGGAAAGTCCTGGTTGCATCTTGACCCACATAAGTTTGTGAATAATCTGTAATTTTTAATACCTGAGTGTAGAGTTCACTTTCTTCTGCTGGGGCTATGACTTCCAGAGTTGGAAAAAATGAGAGGGTGTTTCAGCCTGAGGACCAGAGAGTGTGTGTGGCCCCCACCCAGGCTGAGCAGCAGCTGATGGACTGGCAGGGTTGTGGGCATTAGGGCTAGGCTGGCGCTTGACTTGTCCACAAGATTTTGGGGAGTGTCTCCAAAATCTTTGTCTGCCCATGAGCGTGTGGAATATGTGACTGTCATTCATCATGTCTATTATGGTGGGGAGAGAAAGCATTGAAAACTATTGTCTTGGGAAAGGCTCTCTGACATGGAGTCTTTCCTGTTTGGCTGGTTTGAATACCAGCGCCCAGTAGCACTGTGTTAGGGCTCAGTGAATGTTGCTCCAACAAGAAACCGGATGTGCCGCAGACTTAAGTTTGGGAGAGTTTCTCTCTCTGTACTAGGTCCAGGGAGGGCCGTCCAGGTAGGGGAGGCAGCTCTGTTCCATGTGGTTTCTTCCGCCTTGTTGCGTCACCATCTCCTAGGTGTTGGGTCTGGAGAGCTGAAGCTGGGTTGCTGCCCCATCCACATTGCAGCTTGCAGAAATTTAGATAATTTTCCTTTAAGTAATTGCCACAAATTTGGGGGGACAACTTGCAGCCTGCCACTCCCACCCCAGCCAATTACTCCCTACTCCTGCTCCTTTATAATTTCATGCAGAGCCAGTGCCACTGGTTCAGGAATAGCAGGAACCCAGAGCACGGGGGCTGGATATATTATCGTAAATGCAGAGCACAGCATTCGTGGTGCCCAGCTGTTCTCAATGTGCTGGCGAGGACAGAATATAAAGCACAGACTTAAAATTCAGGACAGAGACACACGATTGATGTAAGAAAGGACTGTCGTATTGGAGGTGTTAAAACATGCAAGCTGGGGTATTGAAAAAGACCGTAGAATCATCCTTCCTGCAGGCTTTTTCAGAATGTCATTGTTACTAATCATTTCCACCTGAAAACCAGAAGCTGGGCAAGGTGACCCCTTGGGCTCCTTCCAGATTTATGATTTTTATTATTCTGGTCCCTAACAGGCTTGTCATCCCCTCAGACCAAAAAAAAAAATCAACTTAAAAATAATCTATGTAAAAAGAAATGCTACCTGAGGGAAAAAATAAATTTTTAGGTAATTCTACTTTCATGTTAAGAGATCTTCTTCCTGTTATTTTTCTGACTTAGACTATTTGCATAGAAACGGAATCACAGTTCATGCGCTTGTGCCATTTCTCTTTGTGTTTGTGTTCTTGTCTGCTCTGTGACATGACAATCACTCGCTGTGGAGATGACTGCATGTGTCAAGAAGAGAGAATTTCATAACTTCAGGTGCAGGATGACTTACTCCATCCTTGGTTGCTACTCTCTGTGATAGTTTGGGCTCTTTTGCTGCTCTTGTAGGAGTGAAAAAGATATCTCGTTGAAAGGCATTCTTCAGATTCAAATGTTTAAAGCTTATTTCATTCTTTTCTTATTCTCAATTTCATGGAGATGGTACCTAAAGTCACTGTCACTTTACAGTTGTGGCAATTCCAAATGTTGACAGGAGACTATCTCCTGGTTTTCAGTCTTGCAGAAAATAAAATGGCCCTATGCATTCATGAACAAAAACATTTCCCAAGGACAGTGATATCTGGCAGGATCCTAGAAGGTAACTGTTATTTCAGAGCTCTGGGTTGACCTCTGTCTCTCCCAAAACGTATTTCTCAACTAGCTGAAATTTCATAGTTAAACATTCCTTGCTTGGTCACCTGCTAAGCAGCAAAAGCTTCCTTTGGATTCCCCCACCCCAACCCAATTACCTGGAAAATGTACAGGGATCAGGGGTTCTAGTGGGTGGGCTGGAAAGGGAAACACATGAGACACAGAAACACAGAGAAAGGAGCAGCTAGGGATACCAGAACCAACATCTCCTTCTTAGACTTTTCCTTGAAGGCAAGAAAAACGTATGGCAGAAGCTGATGGTGGTGAGCCCATACCTCCTCTGCCCACCTGGAGGTCACCTACAGCTTTTTGGACAGTTCCCATAGAGGGTGATGGCAATTACCTCCAGCATCTGTTTCTCTCTGCAAGAAGGTTTCCTCTGGCTTCATACCAGGAGCATAGTCAGCTGGTCTGTGGCGCAGCTAGAAGTGTCAGGGAGTTAAACAACCTTCAGGCCAGTAAGAGATGGAGCTGATGACTCAAAACCTCAGCTTCTTCATGCCTCAGTGGAGCAATCCTGTGGTGTCCTCCTCAAGCTTCTCAGAGGACCCCAGTGGGACTGAGTTTTTGTTGCCAATGGTGACAACCCTCTCATCCACTCATCCCTGGTTGGTTTTCCCTCCTCCCATCTCACTGTCCCACCTGCTCACCTTTCTTCCTGGTTTCACCTTCCCTTCCCCTAAAAACTGCTTGTCCCCAATTTCTTACTCAAGGTTTGCTTCCAAGGGAAGAACCAAGATGGCATGTCTTCTCAAAACAATAACAACTCATTGATCTCCCACCACGTCACCCATCATCCTAAATCAATTTCTCCTAAGTCCCTACAGTGAAACCTTAAGTCACACTCTTTCCCTAACTGTTCCCTGACACTGTCTTCTATGTCTGTCATAGCAGTCTTCCCCTCCCTGGGAAGTTTTAGAGGCTTTCTCCCTGCCTAAGTCCTTCGAGACCCATGAGGCCAGTCCTTGACATTTCTGACAAACAAAGTGATCTGCCAACATTGTAACTTCCTGGTGGAGTCACATCATCTACTTTTCCTCATGGCCATGCTCACTGTTTAATTGCCTCATTAAATACAAGTCTGAGCCAATGATCTCATCAGAAGATGCAAAAATGAAATCCACCCTTGAGTTAACCTGATGACCAACAGTTTCTCATATACCACAAATGACACGTTAGTAGCAAAAACACCTGCACAGATATAACTTGATTAAAATGAGGGAGACCATGATGACGTGGGATGGGGGTGCAGGACACTCTTGGATGAAGCAGTGGTGGTTCTTATTTTCTATCTTAATGAAAAATTGTAAATTTTACACTCTTGCAGAACACATAGAATCGTGACTTACGCTTTACAATTTATGCAATTGACTTCTTGGATTTTTGATAGTTCTATCATGTTTCCAATAAATATCTTTTCCCTCTCCAGGAAGTTGGTCATATGGTGTTTGGGGTGGGTGGTTTGGGGAGCCCTAATTATTTTCCTTTCTTCAATTCCAAGGCAATTACCCCCTAAATTATTTATTTGGCACTTAGCAGAAGCTACATTGCATGTTTAATTCCTCTTTCTATCTACAAAAGCCCAGCAGACCCAGGCAGACATCTTGCCTTGTACTTCTACCAGGATCTGATAATTGCCAGTCTTCTAAAAATAGAAAAATAATTTTTCCTTGATATTGATGAGGATGTTGACATCTTTCTGAAATATATTCTAAATTCCCCTACCTTCTTCCAGAGAGGAGCCAGCAGCACTGGATGTCCGGGATTGCACTATGCAGTGTTACAGTTCTGTGCTGAGTTTAGAGTGCCTGCCTTCTTCCTCAGTTGTCAGGCTGCTGGTCAGCTCTTCTGCTCCCACAGCATGCCCCTCAGATGCCTGCCCCTTCCATACTACAAGACCCCTTCCAGCCCCCTGATTAGAATCTACTGCAAGCTAGGAATCCAACATCCCAGAAGTGATTTGACTCTGAGTACAGAAGGCACCAAGTGTCTGCCCTTCACTCAGTGCTCAGAGATCATTTCCAGGTTGGGGGCTGTCAGGGCAGAAGATCAACATCTCTACATATGCAGGGTTTGGGCAGGTCTGGGCAGTGCCCTGTCAATGTTAAATGATGCAGAGAAAGGAATCGTTGACACGTGAAAGCCAGCGTGAAAACTTTGTGTTCACTGCTGTGACTCACGAAACGTCACTCCCAGCCCTGGTTTTCCATAATTCCAGAGCTGGAAAAAACAAGGCAACTGCCTCCCTCAGAATCCAGAAATACCTATTGAGCAACATCAGCTTTGCCCACACAGGAAAACCTTCCTCCTCTCTACTAGTTAGCTTTGCTTTGGCCCATGGCCAGAAAACCTCATCCTTCACAGGCAACTTCAGATGGTCACCCTGAATCTGCCACGGAAACTAACTGCAAACCTATTTCCTACTAGAGGTGATACGGTAGCACTGAAGTTCATATTCCACTTTTTTTAGTGAACATAAAATGCATTTTTAAAATGTTTTCTTTCTTTTCTGCAAAGTAATTATATTGGTTAATATAGGCAACTTGCCATTGTACAAAAAGACAGCTCTAACTAAACAGCTGATCTTGTTTATAATGCAAGGTCTTGGGAAATTTGAGCCAGATCATTAGTGAGCATTGGAATTGTCAGTTTTAATGGAGTCAGTCATCACAACACTTCACATACCCATCCCCTCCTGCAGTGTCACGACTCCACTAGAAAAGATTGCTCTGGCTGAAAGAGAACCAAGAAATAACTTTGGTTCTACTTTGATGGAAAATCCCAGGGAAGGTCATTTTCATGGATATTTAGGTGTTGCCCATGCCCAGTCAGAAACAACCTGACAAGTTCATGCTGCAGATGTGCCAGTAGTGGGTGTCAGTGGAAAGTTTCTGCAGCTGAGTGGAGTCAGCTCCATCTCAGCAACGGCCCAGCCCAGGAGAATGGTGGAAAACAACAATAAAACCAGCAGTTCTTGGAGAAATATGCATTGGTTTTTTGGTAGCCTGAAAAAATAGATGTGTTTCATCTGTAGCACACATAGATATTTGTGAATTCAATGTTCACATTGAATGATGTGTCCATATCTGCTGAATATTTGCCTCTCCTCTTCAGTCCATGAATGGGAGTCAGGACTCTGATCACACAAGAGTTCATGGGTGGTCATAGTCATCAAAATATTTTTTATTCCAAATAATATTTTTGATGCTAAGAGAAATACATGTTCATTATATAAAATTACAAAATACTAAAAAATGTAAGATAAAAACTAGAATGTAATTCACACTTGCACACAGGCACACCACCTGCCAGAAGTAAGATCTTGCCTTTTTCACTTATAGCATAAACACCTTGCTTTGTCTTTTAAAAATCTCTGGCGATTTTACATCAATAGCTGCGTAAGCAATAGTTCATTTTAGGCATGTACTATATTTGATTTGATATTCCTCTTCTTATTGAAAATTTTGAATATTCCCAAATATTTATTTATGTAAATAATGCTTTGATAAATATCTTAGTGCCTGAAGCTCTGTTTGCCTTTTCTCCTTAGGAAAATTCCTAGATCAGGTACTAGTGAAGATGATCACAGATGATCACATGTAATATTATAAACCTGTATTCTAAGCTCACTGTTATTGTCTCAACACACCTTCTCAATCAGGGAAATTTTCCTCCTGCTCAATACAGTTACCACCAATCCTAATAATTATCATGATCACCATCATGGTATTACCTTTATGTGACCTCTTACCTGGGACCCTAATCATATCACATCATACCTCTGCCAGCCATCAAGTGCTCATTAGGGCTGGAGGCTTTACTTACATTCATTCATTCTCACCACCTCCCTGCCGAGGATCTGGGATTATTCTCATTTTATAGATGTCTCAGAAAGATTAAAACAATTCACTGATTCCTCCACTGTCATCGGAATAAAGGTCAAGACTTCACAGGGCTTGCAAGACCACAAGTGAGCTCGCCTCATCTTACTCACTCTGTCTCCTCTCCTGCTATTCTAACCTTGAACTTCATGCTCTAGCAACATTACACAACTTGCCATTTCCTGAACATGCAGGATGGTCTCGAGGACTTTGTATATGCAGTTGCTCCTGCCTGGATCTTTCCCTTCACCACCAACCCCCAGCTTCACCTGCTTGACTCCTGCTGATCTCTCTGGTTTCTGCTTTGATATTATTTTCTCAGGAAATGTCTGGGAAGTCTGACCACCTCACTGCACTCACCCCAAGAGTGGGCTGCCTGCCCCTCCTAATGCCCCCACTGCCTTCTATAGTGCCTTCCCTGTCATTTGTCACACCTGGTGTGGTTGGTCGTCTTCCCCATTAGGCACTAAGCTCCTTATGGGCAGAGACTGTCACAATAACTGTATCCTGTGTGCCTTTTGCAGGTCTGGCATATGGTAAGCAGGGAACAGATATTTGTTGAATTAACAGAAGACAACCTATGTTTACAGTATGTGCTTTGGTGCTCAGAAAGGAATGAACCAGAGAAAGGACCCAAGACCT
Source organism: Lepilemur ruficaudatus (assembly GCA_963574885.1). Taxonomy (NCBI): domain Eukaryota; kingdom Metazoa; phylum Chordata; class Mammalia; order Primates; family Lepilemuridae; genus Lepilemur; species Lepilemur ruficaudatus. The sequence continues at coordinate 2,696 of CAUYRT010101535.1, read as the reverse complement.
GAGCACTATGGATCTATAAGGAGCTGCTGTTTTCTTGAAGAATTTTTCCAGATTAGAAATTGATACACCTCAGCTAAAATGGCAAGAAAGTCAAAGCCAAATGTGTAAGGCTCTGGTTAGTGGGAAACATGGAGAGAGGAGGGAAATGTATCTTTCATCAAACAAGAAGTTCAGACAGATATAAATACTAGCATCAGGTAGGAAATCCCCATTGTCATGGATTAGCAGTCCAGGATTAAGTGAATGATTCCCCCTTTTAAGAGCTCAGCCACAACATGGAAACCAGAATCTCATCATAGCTTGGGGAGCAAAGAGAACCGCATTCAGGGAGGGGACATCTCAGACCTGCGGTGCCTGCTTTCCAGATACATAAGGGAAATGTCTCCACATGTTTATCCAGCACTTGTGTGTCAGTCCCCTACCATGTTCCACCATCTTTCCCAAGGTTGAGCCACCGGATCCCAATGTTCTGGAATCTTCCAAGGAGACTGGCTCATGGGGACACTCATCTCTCTGTGAGCGGCCTGTCTCTGTTCTTAATCTTTGAGTTGATGTGTGAGGACAAATACCTGAGGGTCAGGCAGCTTCTAGCTATGGGAAGGCGTTATAGTGCAGTGGAAAAATGCAAAATTGAGCATCAGAGGACCTGGATTTTAGTGCAAGTTTTGTAATTAACTTTATTGTGTCTAATTCTTTCTGGGTCCGTGTTCTCACCTGGACGTTGAGGTGTTTTGGGCCAGGCCACAGCTGAGATCCCTTCCAACTCTCACATGTTTCTAATTCTACTCACATGTAGAATTACAGTGTCCTGTGCTTGTTTGGAATTGTTTAAATATAAAACATTATTTCAGTCTGGAGGCAAATATGTGGGCAAGAAAAGACAACCTGGAGAGGTCCCCTCATTCTTCCATATGCATAAATGCCAAATAAAAGGTTACTACCATGTCCAGTCAGAGATAGAAGACTTCAGGAGAGAGCTGAGACTTCAGCTGGTCCTTGAAGCAAACCATCTTAGCTAAGGCCCCTGGTACGATATGGTCCCTGCTGCGAGTCATGGCCAAAGTATGGTCTGTGTAATAACAGTGACTGTTCCACCAGAGTCTCAGCGGCTCCCTAAGGGGGATGGGTGCTCAGTAAAGCTTGTGGCATGGGCAGAGATGCAACAGGAAATACTGCATTCATGTCCAATGTACTTTTTACCACTATACTTGGTTGTAATTCCTTATTCAGAGACTAAGTCTATTAGCACTTTTCTCTGTGATGCCACTATTAGTACTTTTAAAAATCACTTTAGGTCACCATAAGTATGGCACATCTATATTTGCAAAAAGTGTTGTCATTAGTTCATGAAAATGTAGTCTTAATCTCTGACTGTCCACCCTGCAGGAAGGAGAGAGGGGGCAGTGAAGCCAGTCGGGCACTGAGTCAGGATTAGACGCCAGCCCCCCTGGACCTTGTCCCCCTACCCTTCTCCCTGTCTCAGCTTCCTACTGCCACATGAGTCATCTGTTTCCACCCTCCTGTGCTAGATTAGCTGCCCAATGAGCCATTGGGCTTTAATAGCTAGGAAATTTTCCATTGGTTCACCATGTCCACTTTTCACCTTTCACCTTTCTCCCCCTCCTATGTTCACCTTTGGATTCAGAAGGGAAAAGTAAGAAGGGGATCACAGAGACGGAGAAAGGGAAATGAGAGGAAAACAAAGGGCACGAAGCTGCTCTGGATCTGTTTACCAGGCTTGGAAGGAGATGACCGAAGTGAAACTGATGGAGGAGTATCTGTGCCACGCCCATTGACTCTCATGCCCAGTTTCCGGTTTCAACTTCCCCCTATGCACATGGCTGCACAGCAGAAGTAATCCATAAATCACGTCATGTGGACTGATTTTCTGAATTGCGTTTTTATGCTATTGAAATGAATTTAGACTTGGCCTTATTAAACAACAGGGAACTACTACAGGTTCTAAGTAAAAAAGGAAAGCTTGAATATAACAGCTTACATTTTCTATCAACCAGAACCATGGCAGGAAACAGACGGCAAATTCTAAAGGGGTGTCCAAGGAAAATTCATTAAAGGGATTATGTACAGGGGTGTGGACAGAGGACAGGGAAGCCAGCAAAGGATGGTGTAGGACCTCAGGGCTAGCAACAGTGGAAGAGCTGTTACTGCCCAAGATCTCAAGTGGTTCCTGCAACCTGGATGGAGCTCTAGCTCCAGGAGATGGACAGCTGTCAGTCAGAAACTGTTGCCTTTGTTAGAGGGCTTGGCAGGAAAGGAGGTTCCTGGGGAAATAACCCTGACCTCTCTTTCCTTTCACGCTCCAGTCCCCTGTGGAAGCATCCCATTGGCTGAACCTAACCAGAAGTGAGAGGGTGAGAGAGCCCGTGGAGGTTGTCCAGGGAAGTCAGCTTCCCAGAGTCAGAGCAGGGCAGGAAAGTGAGGCTCTGGGTCTCCAGGGGCAAACAGAGAAGATCTAGTCTATGTCTGTGTAGCATATTACAATATGCAGAGAATAGATCTCTATCTCTATAGGTAGAGATAGATATAGATACGGATTTTTTTTTTTTTTTTTTTTTTTTTTGAGACAGAGTCTCACTCTGTTGCCCGGGCTAGACTGAGTGCCGTGGCGTCAGCTTAGCTCACAGCAACCTCAAACTCCTGGGCTCAAGCAATCCTTCTGCCTCAGCCTCCCAAGT
>CAUYRT010101534.1:0-21092 GCA_963574885.1 Lepilemur ruficaudatus | reverse complement strand
TTTTGATCTGCAGAGAGAGACACCCAGGGCGTTGGCGTTTGGGGGCTTCTCGGTGAGGAGTAGATATATAAACGGGTGAGAGAGAGAGAGAGAGAGAGAGAGAGAGAGAGAGAGAGAGAGAGAGAGAGAGAGAGCGAGCTGGGAGAAATGATGGAAGAGAGGAGAGACTAGGGGTGGAAGACCCAGAGCTGGGGGAGAGAGATCCTTAGAGGAAGTGCAGAGGGTTTACAGGACAGGATCGAAGAAGAAAAGAGTAGAAAATGAAAAGCAGCTTCAAGTGAGAGAAAGCAGGAGACGCGCACAGGGAGGGAAAGAGCTGAAAGTAGCCACGGTGAGGGATATGTAGCGACTTTGACAAACAAAAGTGAACTGTCCGTGGGCGGCTGCTCTGACCTCAGCAAAACGCCGAGCTCCAGGCAAGGGCCCCAAACTCAGCTCAGGAACTCAGCGACCCACACTGTGACGCTGCCTCACTTTGGATGCCTCCGGCTGGAGGTTCAGGCACAATAGACGAATGAGTGGCGAGGGGGCTGGTTAGTGCCTCTGCCGCAAGCGAACTGCGGATCCCTGCGACCTGCAACGCCCAGGTGTGCGGACGCCACGAGAGGGGGCCGTGGCCGCTGTGCCCGCCCGTCACGCCGGGCTGCGCCCCGTGCTGCACAGGCTTTAGGAGAGCGTGTCCTAAAGTACCCTCCCTGGCCCTCCTTGCTTCCCCAGATTTCTGTTGGAAACATCTGCATCCGCATGTGTACTGGCGTGAGGTCGGAGGAGAGATCTCTTTGCAGGAATTAATACTGATTTCATTCTCTTTCTCCCTCAAAGTTTCTCTTTGACGAAGGAGAGACTTATTCTAAGCAGAAAAGAAAATCTTGCCTGTTCCGGGCCCTGTGATTGCACGAAATCCAAAATGCTGCCGGCGTGGAGATGCAGCTGGAAAACTCTGGAAACTGGGAGCATTGGGAGGCAGGGACTTCAGGGTGTCCGAAGACAACTTCCTAAATAAACCAAGAAATACGTAGTGGGAAATTGAAGAGGAGGGTCTGAGAGGCTGACACTATAGGGACAGAGAGATCCACACTGAGACACTCAAGTGGCACAAATCATCATTGGAGCCAGGGGTCTCTGCCTCTCCAGAAACCGAAATCCGCCCCAAACCTCATCCCAGGCGATCGTGGTACCAGTCACAGTGCCCCGCACTGCAGAGGCCGCCACCCTCTGCCCCTGGCGTCCCCACCAGAGACTCATTTGCTGGGTCTTTCTTCTTTTTCTTCTTCTTTTTTTTTTTAATCCTTCAAATATAAGACAAAAAATACACCTCATTTATCATCATAGATATATATATTTAACTCTCACCACATAAATACAAAACATCCAAATATCCAAAACATTCAGAACAAAGTTAGTAGCCTGGATTCAGTGACACCTACCCGCGTTTGAATCATTCATTATTTTCTTCACTATTTGCCTAAAAAAAGGGGGGAGGGGGAAGCTTCGGACGTAAATAATTTACAATAAAATTACTATTTTAAAAAATGTTTTTCCGCTCTCTTCGGATGTATGAATACATTCTAGACACTGCGGCACCTCGCGGTCTGGATCTGTGATTTTGGTTAAAATGCGGGTGGCCGTGGCTGTAGGGACGGTCGTTGCTGCGCAGGGTAAAGGGTGAGGCCGAGCTGGCGTCGCGGTCCAGATTCCGATTTGGGACCATTAAAACCCCGGGACTGGGTAGCGAGCAGAGGGGTACCTTGCCTATCAATCACACAGGGAGCTCTCTAGACTCCGCGACTACGCTCGGAGGAGGCCGGGCGGCCAGGCGGCTTCCCTACCTCCCCTTCCGCAAAGAACTGCTCGGAAATCCAGGCATTTCCAGCGTGCTGGAAGGGTTTTGTGAATCCAGGAGCTTGGGAGAGGAGGCAGTGGGTGCTGATTCGTTTTCCAAACTCAGCAGTTCTGCCCAGAGCCACGCGTCTGGGAGACCGCAGAGCGCAGCACCGCCTCCGGGCGACTGCCGGAGAGCCACGTTGCTCTCTCCTGGGGAAGCGGAAAGCTGTCGGCCACCGCGGAGAACAGGCTCGGAGAAAAGATTCTGAACTTTCTTTCTTTAGCAGCGTTGGCTTTCCCCTTTACTTTTCACCCTTTTAAATTCCTGTTTAAACTCACAATACCCAGAACTTGAATTTTGCGTTGCCCTGTGGCGTATTCTCTATCCTGAATTTTCTTACACCTTCCAAACTCCATCTTTACGAGTATTTAAATAAACTGGTTCCACTTCATCTGGTTTTATGTAGTAATTACTCTTATTTTATTGCTGATTAGGTCAAATTTATTACCACCGTTACCTCCCACGATGTTTGGTTTATTGTCCCCTGGGGTTGGAGGTGGTTGTGATTGGAGTTTCCCTAAAAGGGACAGAACTCGGCAGGATATGTCCCGCCTGGAAGCTGTATGTGCACCAACTACCCCGAGAGGTCCGCAAAGTGGGGCCCAGGGGCTCCCACAAGCCTTGGTTTCTCAGGCAAGAGGAAGGAACGTCCTCCTTTTTGGTCTAAAGAAATCTGCAAGGTTTTCAGCGTCTGAGGTCTGTGTGCAGCTTTCCTCTTTCAAATATTCGTAGGAATAATCAGCAGCGGCAGCGGACCGATCTAGAGCAGCTGTCCTGTGCTTTAGACTTAGAAAACGCCAGTCTTTTCCCTCCAGAGCTGGGCATTGGTTGGAGCATCAGGTTGGCTAACTCGGGCATTTCCCCCAATTCTTTGGATCTCTCCTGGATTCAGAAGGAAGTTTGAGGGCGGGGGCAGGGGAATACGGAGGAAAGGTAGAAAAGAAATTAGCCCAAATGAAATTGGCAGCAGAGCCTGCTGGGAAAGGAGAGCTGTCAAAGGCCTGGTGGAAGCCAGGAGCCCAGCACAGGAGCCCTGGGCACCTAACGCGCGTGAGTCCATAAATATCACCACAATAGATACTATAAATATAAATACAGGGAAACACTTAAAATCAGTCCAGCGTTTTTTTCTCGGCCCCTTCTTTATTGTTGGTCCGGGAGTAAGGCTCGAAGGCCGAGGAGCTCAGGTAACGGGCGGAGAGTTCTTGCAAATTCCCAGCTAGCGAACCAGCCATTGTCAACGGGGCGGAGGACAGGCGGCTGGCGACAGAGCCGAGCAGCGAGGGCACCGGCAGGCTGAAGAGGCCGTGGCCGGCGGTCGGCGCTCCTGCGTGCAGTCCCCCCGGCCCAGCGGGGCCGGGGCCTGAAGCGCCGCCGACAGCCGGCGGGTGCGGGGACGCGGCGCCCGCGGGGCCCGGGGCGGCGGCAGCGGCGGCGGCCGAGCCCGCAGCGGCGCCAGCTCCCAAGGCCGGCAGGCTGGGCCCGCGCAGCGCGGAGCCGAGGGCACCCGTGGCGCAAGGCGGCAGCAGGGCGGGCAGGCCGGGTGGCGACAGCAGACGGCCCTGCTCCAGCAGCCGTAGCACACTGCACGTGGCCGCGGTCTCCGACACCACCGAACGCAGCTCCGAGTCCTTGCCCTGGTCCTTCTTCTGCTTGGTGCGCCGGTTCTGGAACCAGACCTTCACCTGCGCGCCGGGGGCAAGGGGAAAGCGGGAGAGAGGGGCAGGGAAGACCAGTGTCAAAGAGTGGGCTCCCGGGGCGCAGGGGCTCCGGGACCCTCCCCAAATCGCAGCCCTAGCCGCAGGCCCACCTCGCAGCCCGGGGGGTCGGGGCGGGGAGCTCCTGGGGCAGCTGTGGTGCCACAAGAGGGGACACAGCTCCACAGGGCTGCGCTTCTGGGTCATGGAAGCAGCTTAGGCCGGCGTCTGTTACAAATAACAAAGTAATAAAAATGTCCAGGCCTCTCAACTCGAAGGAAGACCGGAAGGAATTTCACTGGACTCGCATGCCAGCCGCAGCCAGATTTGAGGTTCAGAAATCTGTAAATCATCCCAGCCCTAAAACCCACATTTTTCGTAGAGGGTGTGTGAGCCCCAGGGGTGCGGTCACGGTAGAGGGAATCTAGGGAGTATCAGGAGCGTTTCTGGGCCTTCCTGGACTCAAGACCCTGCCCAGTGGGCTCGAATTTAGCCCCAGAAGCACTACTCCTGTTGAAGCAAGGCGACAAAGGACTGTTTCCTGCTTATAACTTGACCGTCAAATAGCAGCGAGTAGGGAAAGTGGCTGTAGAAGGAAAAATTTGTGCAGGATGGACATGATAGACCAAGCTTTCTCCACCTAACCAGACAGCTGGATTGAAGGGTCTCAGTGATACTCTAATCATGCCACTACTCTCCTTCATGAACTTGGAATCATGGGAGGAAGTCAGGAGGCTGAGGTGAACCAAAAATTCCCCACCAACCTCCCCTGTCACTTCTCCCTCTGCCCCTCTTCAGGCCTAGCAGTAACCCAGAATGGAGTTTGGCAGCTACAGAGAAAGACTAGCCAATCTCGGTTTTATAAACTAAGGGTCCTAGCCAAGAGCATAGGAAAAATTACCATGCCTACTCAAACTCAAAAAGAACATCCTGTCTCTTCTGTCAGTCCTCAGCTTTCAGCTCAGCTCCCAGGCCTAAAATTCTCTCCACTTGCTTCAGGGCTCGGAAAGAAGGCTGCCTTACCTAGGCCAAGAGGGTAGCATTCCCTGGACAGGACCCAGAGGGCCTCCACAGGGCAAAGTTCTCAGGCCCCAAAGTGACCCTGGGCCCGGAGTCCACATAGCAGGCTCCAGGAGCATCATATGGATTCAATGTAGAGAAAAAGACCGACAGCATAGTTGGCAGTGCTGGCTCCAGGACCCCAGATCTGCTTCCCATCCTATACCTCACATCATTGGCACAGAAGACAGGGCCTCCTAGGTGCCTGGAGTGGTGCTCAGGGTTGGGGCCAACTCAGAACCAGGGGAAGACTTTTCTTAAGGGTCAGGGCAGCCTGATCTGCACAGGCAGATCTCCAGGAGGTGTACACTGTCCTAATCCCTAATAGTCACCCACAGTACTAGAGCAGGGGACTTTGGCTCCAGTCCTACTTCCTGCAGAATGGGCCTGGATGCTGTATAAAGCTAGGGTACCCAAAAAGGGGTAGTACCTGGAAATCTGACCCAAATGGGATATCCAAAACAAGGGCAAAAGCCAGCTCTTTGTAAAGCAGAAAACAAACAGGAAACTCTCAAGACTGGGGACCAAAAGGACAGGATTTGGGACCTCCTGGGCCAGGCCAAAGTGGGCAGAACATGGGCCCTGAAAGATTTGGGGATGTAAGGGGAAAGGGATGGCTTCTGGCAGGGAAGGAAGCTTTAGGCCTTTCTTCCCCATCCACACCATCTCCTCCACCTCCCCAGGGAGGCCCTATCCAGAGCCAGGTTAAGTGGTGAGAGAGCGCAGGTTAGGGGTGGTGGGGAGGGAGGCTGGTGCAGAGCCCTGTGTGGGTACCTGGGTCTCTGAGAGGTTGAGCTGCCGGGCGAGCTCGGTCCTCTCGCGGCCCACCACGTACTGGCAGCGCTGGAACTCCATCTCCAGCCGGTAGAGCTGCTCCGCGGTGAAGGACGTGCGCGTCCTCTTGGGCCGATCCAGGTCCAGGCCCTTGGGCAGGATGATCTCTCGGATGGACCCTTTGGCATCTGGGGAAGGGGAGATATCAGCTGCTGGAACCCTCCCGTCTCCCTTCAGCTCCTTGGCCCGAGATGGCTTTGGGGACACTGTCCCCAGCAGCCTGCAGTCCGGAGGGGCGGGGAGAGGGGAAGTGCGGCCACAACCAGGGAGGGAAGACACTGTGTTTGTATGGGGCGGGGGAAAGGGGCTAATTCCTCACCGCTGACGGGAGGAGGGACCAGACTTCGTCTTTTTGTAGAGCCCACCAGACAGGGGAGAGGAAAAAAATCAATTCTAAATAGGCGGATATTCCTTCCCGCCTGGAGGGCTTGGTCTGAGCCATTCGGGTCCCCTGTAGCCTGAGGGTGCCATGACTGACCAGCCTTGGTCCCGCGGTCCCCAGCCCTGGAGCGTTTTGGCCAGATCGCGCTCCAGCGGTCTCCACCCCCACGCCAGGGTCTCCTTCCCTCCGGAGCCCGCGCGGCGGAAGGAGGAGGGACGGAGTCCGGGCCGGCGGGGCCTGGCCGTCTGCTGGCGGGGACGGCGCCGGGCCCGGGTTGGGCCTCGAAGCCGCTGCCGCCCAGCCCGAGCGCACGCCGAGCATGCGAGCGGGGCCGAGCTGAGCACCGAGACAGCATTCGCGGCCCCGCAACCCAGCCCGGCCGCTATCTTCCGGCGACAGCGGTCAGGCCCCGAGCGCGGCGCCAGGGCCCTCGGCCCAAAGCACCAACTGGCAGGGCCGTAGCCCGCGGTCGGTGGCCCGCGATCGGCGGCTGTTGTCCGGCGCCCGCGCTCCCCGCTGCTAAGCCTGCTAGAGAGCAGGAGCCCCGGACCGGCTCCCGGCGGGTCCCCTGGCCCACTGGGCGCGCCCACATCATCCCAGAGTTTCCAGCTTCTTTCCTGGGTCGGAGGCCGCAGCCAGACGGCCGGCCCCGCCCGCGCGGCCCCATGGCTGCCCCCAAAGCCCGGCCGGCGGGGCCCCTCATGGCTTGGAGGGCCGAGGCCCCTGGAGAGCGCGCGCTGGCGAGCCCCAGGCGCCAGTCCCCAGTGGCCAGCGGGCGGGGAGGGCCACCAACTTTCTCCGAAGTCCCAGCCAGCACCCTTCCCCACCGGCCGGTGTCAGCGGCACGCCGCTCGGGCCCCAGAGCCAACCCCAAAGAACGCGCCCAGCAGCCCTGCCCATCCCTACCTCGGACCAGGATCCGGCGGCAGTAATCCGGGTCGGCTGCGGAATTGGATTTACTTTTGTTACAATCTTCCGCAGCGCCCGACGCCGAGAAGGCGCCCTGTGGCTCCTTGAGAAAGGCGGCTGGGAGGTTCCCCTCCGCACCCTTGCTCTCCCGGCTCTCCTTGTGCGCATTCTTCGAGACCCGGGCAGCCTCGGCGTCCGAGTGGCATCGAACGTCCATTTTGTCTGGTTTCCCGAACATAGGCAAGAACAAAAAGAGAAAAAAAAAAAAAAGAAAAAAAGAGGAGAAAAAAAAAGAGGCAAAGGGGGATAAAACCCCTGCAGCGCAGCCCCTCCGCCCGGCCTGGCGAGCGGCGAGAGGCGAGAATGACTGTCCCCGCGGAGCGGCGGCGGCGGGCAGTTCAGCGGCGACAGGAGAGTGGCGCGCTCGCCGAGAGGCGGCCGGTCTGGTCCAGGATCCCGGTGGAGCAGCGGCGAGGCCGCCTCCTCAGCGCCCGCGTCCTTTGAGCACGTCCAGTGTCCCCAGCCTGGCGATCAGGTAGCAAACAGCGCAACTCCGAAATGCTGCGGCTCCCGCCTGTTACTGAGACGGCGAGTTGTAGCTGTCCGACACCCGGGGGGACGCACACTCGCTGTTGCAACTGATTACGGGTAATTTCGCAGCCCCCACGTTTCGGTTACCTCATGAATACACTAAATTGTTTGGATAATATATCAGATCGTAATGGATGGTTTCTGTCCTTGTCCCCAATCAAGTAGGGGTTTAGCCAGTGAATAAACGGAAATGATTGGTCTTGCTTTCAGGAAACACACAATCAAAGACCTACACTTCCAGAAAAACTTTTGACAAGATTCATCCTGAATTGTTAGTACTATTAGAAGGCATTATTAACTTTCCCTTTGCCTTTGACCCTCCTGCTCACATACTGGCTAGAGGGGTTTTCTCCACACTCGCCAGATAGAGCTGAATGGGGGGGGCGGGTAGGGGAAAAAAAAACCCTTACACACCCTGCAGAAGAAAGCAGTTGGTGGGGGGAGAGGGGGAGGAGAAAAAGTTTTTCCAAAAAGTATCTCCCCTACACTCTAAAAAAGCCAAGCTTTCTCCCCAAACAACTCAACACACCTCGACGCAGACAGCCATCTTAAACTGCCACCTCTCTTCATTTAGTTCCAGTTGGATTTTTTCACGCCTGCACCTCCAGCAGCCCTGAGACAGCCCATTCAAAGGGCAGCTTTGTACTCAGAGAGTCCAGCAGGAGAGAGAGGGGGAGAGGGAGAGAGCGCGGAGAAAATCTCAACTGTGAGATCTGCTTCAAAAAAAAAGTTTTCCCCTAGCTATTTCATTGTCTCTGCTACAATATCTTTGAGAAAAGCAACAGCCAGTAATCCAATAAGAGCATTGATTAGGCTACAATGATTCAATTCAAGCGCATGGCCTTGTGCAAGGAGCATGCTCCAGCCCTTCTCGTCACCTTGCCGGGGCAGAAGCCCTCTCCACGCCGCTCTCCCCATTCATTCCTTTATGGGAAATGCAGAGCAAAAGGAGTGAAAGATGGCAATTATCTAATTGGACTATTAACAAACAGTCCTCTGAGTGCGGCGGTCTGGCGTGGCTCCTGGGCGGGGGAAGGGCTGTGTTCCCTGCCCTCATTCACAAAGAGTGCAGGGGCCGGGGAGGAAAGGGGGTTTTTTAAAGGGGGTGGGGGGAGAGGAGAAGTGGGAGGTTTGGCTGAGAATTTTTCCACACAATTCCAAGAATGGGGCGGAGGCGGGCCGGGAAGGGGAGGAGGAGGGGAGGGGGTTGGAGTAGGGGGTCGCGGCGAGCGGGTGAGAGGCAGGGAGGCAGGGGGAGGGGTGCGAGCGTGTGTGGCAGGCCTCGAGGGGTTCCGGCTCGCAGGCAGGCGCGCACCGCCCTCCCCACGGTCCCGCCGCTACCGCCCCGGCCTCCACCGTCGCCCTGCTGAGCCCCCTCAAACCTCCCGGGCCGAAGGGGGCAGTGGGAGAGGAGCCTTTCGCACCCTCTACCCCGCCACCCCCTCATCCCCTTGGAGAACCCACTCTTGGCCCTATTCCGGAGGGCATCTGTGGCGGTGCAGGCAGACCTCGGGCTTTTACTTGATTTTATTGGGGTCGGGGGTGTCCTGAACAGCTCTCCGCTGGGCAGCGGGTTTCCTGGGTCCCCCGCGGACGGACGGCTCATCGGCCCTCCCCGCTGCCCACGCTCCCTGCTGGGCGGCCGGGTGGAAAGTGCCCCCTCGCCTCCGTCGGGTCGGTGGGGGCGGGTGGGAACGGAGAGGGGAAAGCGTCCTTGTAGTCACCCTGTTCTGAAGATGTACAGTGGGATTTAGACAAAATCCAGGCAACCCCCAAGTTACCTCCCGCGACGCTCAAACGCCCAGATTGGCGCTTCGGGGCACCGAGGGCTTCGCTCCCACGCGAGCCACGCCGTCCGGAGGTGCGGCTGCCAGGTCTTGACTCCTGTCACCGCGTCGCCAGTACGGGTCGCTGGGATCAGGTCCTCCCAGAGAGGTCCCAGCGGTGAGTGGAGCCTTCGTTTCCGTGCAGAGCTCGGCCCTGGGGAGCTCCTGGGACCTTCGCGGGCAGGGTCAGGGGTGGGGGTTCCGAATCCCAGAACCCTAGCCCTTCCCAGCCCCTCGGCGGGGTGGAGGGGTCGGACCTGGGATCGCGCAGGGTCCAGTGTGCTTGAGGATTTGGGGCCCATCTTGCCCCCTCAGCAGCACTGAGGGCTGCGGAAGTCCCAGACCTCAGCCTCCGCCCTAATGGGGCCACTTTGGGGTGGCTCTGGGTCCCCAGCCGCTCCTGGCTATGCGGTTTCCTCCTTTTAGCGAAGGCCGCTGCGGCCTGAGAAACACACGCGGACGTCTGGGTGCCCGGTCAAAGGCTGGGAGGGAAGTCTTTTTAAAAATAAAAATGACCCAACCCAACACCTTTTCTTTTACGTAGACGGGAGTGGGTGGAGAGCCGGGGCACAAACTGTTTCCCTCAGGACACCCCCTGGAGGCGGTGGTGGCCTCAGGAGGTCCGCAGCGCCGCGGGGAGTGACCGAACTGTGGCCAAATCTCAAACGTGAATTTGAAGTTAGGCCTGGAAATCCCTGCCCTTCACCTTCTGATAGGGGACAACGGTGGCATATTTTAAGAGGGAACTATTTATTGAGCAGTCATTATTGGGTGCATAAACTCATGTAACCTTCTCAACTCCTCTGTCAGGGAGATAGTACTGACCCAGTCTTGAAGATGAAAGAATGGAGGCTCAGAGAGCCCACGTCGCACAGGTGGTAAGTGCAGAATTTGAACTCAGTTCTGCCTGATTTCAAAGCTCCTCATGTTCTTCTTTACGAATCCCGCAGGACTCTGCCTTTTTAGTTTCAAAACTCTCCCTGCTTCAGGTTTTCCAAATCTTGAGGTGATTACGGTGTGTATCAAAAAGACACAGAGCAATGACCTTAATATCAAGAATCCTGATTATTAGGCATCAGTTTTCATGAATTTTACCTGAACAACATGAAATAGAGATGGGAACATGAAAATCTTGTTTCTGATAATGGTATTTATTTTTAGCCATGAGCATTCCTAGGAGGCCATCACCCTTCTGCATCAGGCTGATTTGGGTTGAGTAAAATTCAGTTTCCTGGGACTCCAACTTAATGAATGTGTGAGAGCAGCGTCCAGGAATCTGCATTTCTACCTGGCTCCCCAGGGGATCTTTCCACAAGTTGGAGAACTGTACCTTCTAAAAGTTGGGTGACTCCTCCGAAAAGCTTCCTGAAGGCAGGAACTTCCCCCCTTCCCCTTCCCTGGAAATGCAAATGTTTATTTGGGAATGGTAGAAAATGGGATTTTCTAGGAAAACATCTAATTTAATTAAGCAGACATTTACCAAGAGTCTGGAGATGCCAGGACCTGGGGCAGGACCCAGGGTAGCCCCTAAATCATATAGGCCTCTCCTCTACATAGTCACAGACAAGCTCATTAACTAAGAAAACTCACTGGCCCTAGTCATGGCTCTGGGATGGAGGCACAAACAGTTCTGTGCACCAAGCCCCTCCGTGTTCCAAGTCCTTGGAGTAACCAAATTAAATAAGAAAGTCAACACATAACCTGGTTTTTTCCTTTTGTTATATATAGTACCTTTTTTCCCTTAGTTCTTTTTTTCTTTCCTTTCCTTTTTTTTCTTTTTTCTGTCTTTCTTTTTTTTTTTTTTTTTGTGGCTGGATTAAAATTCTGTGGGCATCCATCCAGAAAAACCATGACAGGTTTCTGAGAGGACACAGTGGAGGACGGAAGCCCTGGGATGGAAATTTCAGAAAAGCAGCTGCTGCTCCCAGAAAAACTAAAGCTGTGTGTCTACTGGCAAAGAAAGGAGAGAACTCAGTCAATTATTTGGATAATCTGAGACAAGCCTGTGCTACACAACACACATGAGGACACAAGGCTGCTCCAGGTGAAAGTGTTTTATTCTCTTGACTAAATTTGCCTTCCTCCCCAGGGCCTCTCCTACCCCCACATCACTGTCTGCAGGTGCAGACGGACCCAGAATAGAACTGTAGAACTGGAAGGATTTTAAGAGATCATCTATTCCATAACCTTCATTTGACTTGACAGATGAGAAAAATGAGCCTGGAAAGACAAAGCAACTTGTTAAGGATTAGACAACTAGTTAGTGGGGGCCTCTGTGCTGCAATCCTGGTCTCCTGACTCAAAGCTATACTCCCACCTCCACCCAGGCTTCCTGGAACCCGAACAAGACACACTCTCTGGGATTGGGTGAAATGACGCCATAAAAAGGAACTAAATCATGATCTAAGCCTTGGGGATGCTTTTCCTGTTCCTGCCTCCGCCTACTTGCTTCCCGTCACTGCAACAGAAAGCAAGATCCGAGGTGCACAGAGTGCGTTCCTTTCCCATCTTCACTTTTTATTTCAGAAAGAAGTAGGAGGGGAAGACATGCTGGCAGAAAATCTGTAATCCTCTTAGATCATGAGTGGTTTGGGGACATCATAACTTGATGTCTGAGACATCATTTTAAAAAGAACTGCATCAGAGGAGATGATACAACCAGAAATTAAGTTTCTGTAACAATGAATCTGGGTACGTGATAACAATGACTCATGAAAACAAGAATATCTGGCATTTACACAGAGACTTTCATCTCCAGTCCAAGGCACCAGTGGTGATGAATAAAATCTCATCTAATTGTCATTATCCCCATTTCACAGAAACTAGTTGGGACACTGGGGAAGTACTTGAAATAAGAACCAATGTTGAATATCCAAAATAGAAAATGCAGCCATACATTCAGACATTTCTTCTCTATTTTAGCTAAAGATAGAATATTAGCTAATGTGCAGAAAGCTAAATTCTCAACTATTCTGTCTGTATTTCAAGCGGACAATCTCACTGAACTCCATTTTTCAACTTTGCATTTTGTACCAAGAAACTAAGTTTCATCAATTATGTATATTTTGTACTTAGAAACATCATATAATTGTAGAGTTAAAAGGAGTTTTAGAGTGACATAAGCCTCACTAATTCAACAAATCAAACAAACAGGGGTTCTGGTGTCAGTCAGGCTGCCTGAATCATATATTCATATTCCAGCTCCCTTACTTACTAGGCATGTGGCTTTAGGCAGGTTACTTTCCTTTTCTGTGCCTCAGTAGTCTATCTGCAAAATAAGGTTAGTTCTAATACCTGTGGAGTCGCTATGTAACATAAGTAAATTGCTTAGAACAGTGCTTGGCACATAGTAAACATGGTCCATAAATATTTGCTATTAGTGTCTTTATTTGAGCATCTCCTATGGGGCCAGCTCTGTGTTAAATAGCACCGGCGATACCAAGAAGGAACTAAGAACCAGCCAGGGTAATTGATGAGTCCAGGTAGTAGATGGCAAAGCTGACTGGCTTCATATCGATTCAATACTGTATCACAGTAATAAGCAGCTAGTATTTATTAAGGATTTACTGACTGCCATTATCTCATTCACGTCTCATAACAACACTTTGAGAAAAGAATTATTATGTTTACCCCCTGTGTTGGATTAAAAATGACAATAAGTTCTTTGCCATTCCTCCCATCAAGATATTTCACCTTCAGTGAATTTGGCTAGCTTTCTAATATGCTTTGATCAATAAAATCAGGTGGAAGTGACTTCGTGCTAGTTGTAGGGCAAGACCTGGAAGAGGTCTGGTAGCTTTTGTTCTTGCTCTCTTAGAATCCAGCTGCTATAATGTAAGAAAGGCAGTCTAGACTACTGAAGGAAAAGAGGCTACATGGAAAATTGAAATGCCCCAGCTGATAGCACCAACTTTCAGTCACCTAAGTGAGGCCATCTTGGCCATCTTGTTCCATCCCGAGCTGACCTTCCAGCTGAATGCAGCCTTATGAGGGATCCTGTGAAAAGACCATGTGAGGCAGGGATGAGCCACCCATGCTGAGCCCTGTCCAAATAGCAGAATCTTAAGAAAACATAAAGTTGTGGTGGTTTTAAGCTGCTAAGCTTTGGGTAGGTTTGTTATGCAGCAATAAGTAACTGAACACACATATTGTGAATGAGAAACTGAGGCTCAGAGAAGCCAAGCAACTTGTCCTTGGGCTCACAGCTAGCTAGGAAGTGGTACCGCCTGGATTCAAACCCAGGACCATCTGACACAAAATCCGTGAACATAACCAATGAACTATATAGCGCCTCCTATGGAATAACCAAATTCTGAAGAATAATTCACAAATTAATTTTTGTTCTTTCCCTATTTCAGACATTTCCAGTGTAGGCTGGACTAATAAAAGATATAACATGTCAGTAGTCTTAAGATCCTAGAGAATAAAAATGGTTAGAGCTGGAAATGGAGCAAAAGTGATCTCTGCCAAGATCTCACTTCCTGAAATTGAAAGAGGGCGTCTCACTGGGAGGTGGGTAGAGAGCTCTAAAATCTTTTTGTCTTTTTAAAAAACAAAGATGCAAATGAACACGTTCTGCTCTTACATTTAGGAACTCAGAGATACATTAAAACTTAGAGCAGGGAATGGAAAATGACAACAGGTGGTTGTTTGGCTCTTTGAAATTCTCCAGGTGAGGCATTCTGGGAGAAAGAAAAGAAAGGTTGATTTCATTACATTTTCTGGGTCACAAAGAACTTTGTGGTTTTCCAGGAAACCTGGCTTATAAATTTGTGTCTTTCTAACAGTACATTTGTGTTTCAAAGCGTCTTTAAACCCATCATTTTCTAAAATTCCTTACTGCCTGAAAAGCTGCTGGAGCCATTTATTCAACAAGCAGGTAGTGACACCTACTCCATGCAAGTCTCTAAGAACTCCCTGTGTCAAAACTACGAAGTGTTTTTAATTCAATGTGCAGGAATGCTTGCCCAGAAGTCATTTATTTTATAAACCTCACCCCACCCAGGAGAGAGCCCCAAATGAAAAAAGAAGACAATGCTTCTGAGCTTTAAAATTGGTGTATCATGGAGTCTGTAAATTTCAACTTGAGTTCTTTGCTCATGGGGGACTTTCTCGGTCCCTTATTCAAACCCTATTTGTGTTTTTTTTAAAAATCTAATTCTAACAATTTCCTGCCTGCAGAAGGTTAGAGGTAGCAAATGGGAGGGGAAAGTAGCGTTTGAGGGAGGAACGCTGAAGACAGTGAGAATGTCCACAACAGCAAGTTTCAGAGAGGCATAGGAAACAAGCCAAGTAACTCAAAAACCGTCACATTCTGCGGTCACTTTGCTTGGACACAAGTGACTACAGCCTCAAGTGCTCTTGAGGGCATGAATGCAGTAGAATGCCATGTGACAATGGACATTCAGGAAATGACCCTCAAAAGATTAAATCGCATTTTGTTTAAGAAGTCAGGGAAGCACAGACATCATTTGAGAAATATTTAACATAAAATAAACTCAGAAGAATTACATATGTGTCATACTTTATTCCTTTACATTCCAACTGTAATTCTGAAAGGCAAAACTGTACCCACGTGGAAGCGGGGCAAGCAACACTGACTTACCTTCATTCACTACGTAAAGCTGGCCAAGGTGAGATGTGTGACACAGGAATACAGAACTGAGCATGAGCATATTGTTATCTGTAGATATACTGTGTTAGTTCCCTTGCAACACAGGGAAGGGATGAAGAAAAGCAGAGAGATGAAATCACTCAGCCAAATCACTAGCCCAGGCAAGAAAAGGAGACCCAGAGGAGGGAATGCCTGGTCCACAGTGGGCACTCACAAATATTAGCAAAAGGAGAAAAGAGATCAGGTGAACTGTTAATAGCTATTTGTGAGAAACTTTTATTCCAAGAGTTTGCCAAGACTCTTGGCTGTAACAGAAGCAGAGACCTGTGGTCACAGGGCCACAGATGGCTGTAAGTGGTCCTCTAATCCAATGTGACTCCCAAGAAAAGCAGAAATGCTCCCCATGGAGTGAAGCAGTGATGGGAACTAACACACACCTGCAATGAGCTAGGAGGGGTGGCATTTATGGACTGGAGATGTGATGATAAAGCGTGTTGAGTAAGTCCTAAATACTATACCTTCGTACTTCTGTGGCACTTTCCCACTTCAAAAGTGCTTTACAAACATTAACTAATTAAATCAGCATGACTTCCAGAAGGGAAAATTGAGCCTCCTTAATCTGTTTGAATTCTCTGAAAAAGCTAATAAAATTAAGGTATAATGTTCATGAAGAGGAAGAGTACACCTAACCATAAACAGCTTTTGTGAGGAATTAAATATCAAAGTGTGGCAGTGACATTTGATGTCCTCAGAAGCTGTTTATGGTGACATTACGCCATTGCCCTAAATGGACCATTGAAGACTGCGTCACACACACCACAGAGGCTCTCTCCTCCCCTGCTAGCAGGCTGGACATCTGTGGCTGGCTATGGTCCCCTGTCCTAAGGCTTTTTCTGGGTGGGGCTAGTCTGAGACCTGGGTAGATGGAGGCTGGAAGGAGGAGGAAGCTACCTCTTGGGCCACCAAACTCTACCCACCATCTTTATAGAAGGGGCCTTCTACAGAGGTGCAGGGAGCAGACATCCTCCCAGTGCCCTACAAGGACCAGAGGTCAAATGTCTGGTGCAGAGCAGGACACTTCACCCCCATTCAGATGTTCGGTTGCTGCTGCCCAACGCATAAACGTGTAAAAATATCCACAGTTTCTAGACTCTACAGTGCCTTCCCTCTCTACATTCTTAATCTGGACAAATTATTTTGCCTGTTTTTACATTTTGCCACTTTTTTCCTAGAAACAAAAAGGAGAAATTGTTACCCTCCAGTGACTAAAACAGAAGGCAATCAGGTGCAAATGCACAGAAGAGCTGGTTGTGCTTTGCTGTCTGAGAACTCCTGCAGTCCTGCATTCTGCTGATCCTGACTTTGACCTTGGCCATAAATGGCAACGTGGTGCTGTGCACCCTTTCAACCTGCCCTTCTTTCTTGAATGGCTTGGAATCCCAGGGGCTCATGGGAATACCACTTTTCAGGAAAATGTGTTTGGGATTGAAGCAAAGATAATTATTTTATAGCTGGAAATGGAAGCTCTTGGAAAAGAGGAAGAAAATAGAACCAGAAGTTAAGAGGCTGTGACTGGGTCACTAAAAAGCAGAGTGACCCAGGCCAGACACTGCCCCATGTGGCCTTCACTTTCTTTCTTGCTGAAGCAGGCGGCAGGTCAGGTGATCCTGAGGGCCCTCCAGCTCTAACATTCTTGGAGTCTGGGGTCACATGTGGCAAGCGTAAGGGAGTCGGGTCCTTAGGCAAAGACTACTTGCTTGGTGGCAGAGTCATCAGGCTGTCCAAATTATATGACTGCTGCTGGGGATGTAGACAACCCTGCCAGGAAGGTGAAGTAGGTGACCAAAAACATCTTCCCCGTTACTGTCATGCCGAGGTACCAAGGCCCCAGTAAAAATGCAGATAAGTCCTAGAGAACAGTAACATTGAACATCTACCAATAGGACAATGTGGGTTTGTTTAAAGCAGAGGCTGAGAACCTGAGCCAAATCCAGTCTGTGGTTTTGGATTTTGTTTGGGCCACATTGCAGGTTTAAAAAAATTGAGTTAATTTCTACTATCTTAAGAACAAGGGTACTTCACCTAAAAGCTGGAACTCTCAGTTTTTCTCAAAATATTAGATGACCGGTTGTACTGGGCTCATTTTTTCATGTCAATGATCAGCAGGATGTGAGACGTGACTGTCCCCCACTGAAGGGGGGGACAGTGCCCCAATACCCCACAAGGCTAGCCTTACCACTCCCATGACCTGCTTGGGCCTGGTGGCATCTAAATCTAAGAGGATGGCCTGAAGAACAGGCTACGTTCTAGATATGTCTGCCAAGGCGGGCAGCACGAGAAGCGGAGGTGAAGGCTGTCATCTTCTTCAAGGAGCTACCAAAGTGGGAGAGCTGCGGTGTCAGTTTCAGGTTCTCCCTGCTGGCTATTGCTGAAAAAAAAAACTCATCAAACTGCCCATTTGGGTTTACATCATCCAAGGAGTACTTAGAGCCCCAAGTCACATCAGGGAAGCCCTCTGTTGGGAGAAGGGCCTTGAGCCAACTGAGCTCCCGCCTTTCTTCCTCCCAGATTTGGAGATCCAGCCACCGTGAGGCCAGGCAATGTGAGAGAACAGACGACAGGCAGGTGGTGAAAATAAGGTGAACAACCGTATCCACCCGATGTGTGCTGGGTCAACAAGAGTTTCACATTGATCTACCCACTCCCTGTGCCATTTTACAAACATGGAAACTGAGGCTCTGGCATCCCAGAGCGACAAGGCTATAGGAAGCAGGAACAGAGTCAGGGGACCAGCTTACGTCTACTGCCCTAAGGCCTGTGTTCCTGCGCCCCAAGAGTTTGTGGCAGACACCGTGGACTGGTGTTTACCCCGCCCAGACAGGGAGCCGTGAGAGAAGGCATGCATGGTCCCTGGATGCATGGTGAGTTCTTCAGTTCCAGGAGAAGAGCAAAGAAGAAAGATAAAGGCAATAACTGCCCTGAAAAGTCAGAGCCCAACCCTGCTTCAGTCTCATGGCCAGAAAGGAGGGTTGAAAATAGCAAAACCGTCTGCACAGATCAATTCACTCGACAGTAGTCCAACATGCTAGTTAAAATTCTCCTTAAAAAGCAAGTCTGCATGCCCAAAAGAAAGGGGGAGAGGGAGAGAAAAGCAAAACTGGGACTGGATAGCACAGAGGCTCGAAAATGAAGAGACATGCCCTGCCACAGTGATGATCACTTCAGGGTGAGATTGGAGAAGGAGAAGAGAGGTGGAGTGTTCTGACAGACCAAGAGGTGCCAAGGAGGGAGAGGAGTGACAGCTGATGGTGGCAGGTGGGCACAGCCTGCTGACAAACCTGGGAAGACAGGTAAAGAGATGGGATCACCACTGACAGGAAACATGCTCAGGATGTCTGCTGGCTTCTCCCTCGCTCTACAGCACTGGCATTTTGTGCAAGTAAAATAAGACTCTTTTCTCTCCAGACTCTGCCCAATGCAACCACCCTGTGTGGACACATCTGGTAACCAGCCCCTCTGCCAAGCCTGTCTACTTAGAACATCTTTTCTTCCTCCTCTGCCACTTTGCATCTGCCCCTTGCCTTAGGACCTCTCCAAGCCACCTCCTTCTTTACATGACATTTTCTTTCCAGATACCCTACTTGCAAGTTCTAAAATTTTGCATCATTGCTGTCATTCACTAAATTTGACTGAACCTGCTCTACTGATACAAATAGTTAGCACTAATCTCGTATCCTAGGGCCTTACATATATCAACTCACTTAAGCTCTGACCACAACTCTATGAGGCAGGGACTATCAGCTCCATTTTACAGGTAAAGAAACTGAGGCATGTAGAGGTTAAGTGACTAGTCCATGGCCAGCCCGTTAGTTAGTGATGCTGTGTGTGTTAGTCTGCTGAGGCTGCCACAACAAAATACCATAGACTGGGAGCTTAAACAGGAGAAATTTATTTTCTCACCATCTGGAGGCTGGAAGTCCAAGATCAAGGTGCCATCAGGGTTAGTTTCTGGTAAAGGCTTTTTTCTTAGCTCGTAGCCGGCTGCCTTCTTCTCACCACGTCCTCACATGGCCTTTCCTCTGTGCTCACGTGGAGAGAAAGAGAGATCTGGTATCTCTCCCTCTTCTTATATGGACACCAGCCCTATTGGATTAGGGCTCTACTCTTATGACCTCATTTAACCTTAATCACTTCCCTAAAGGCCCTGTCTCTAAATTTAGTCCCATTTGGGGTCAGAGCTCTGACATATGAATTTTGGAGGGACATAATTCAGTCCATAACAGTGTGAAATGATATCTCCCCCATTCATTCATTTACTGAGCACCTGGGAATTGCTACTCTGTTAAGTGGCTAGAGACACAGCAGTGAAAAAGGCAAATGTGGCCTTTGCTCTTAGGAAGCTTATAGTCTAGTGGGAGAGGGTGAGAACAGACAAGAGACAGGTACATACATCAGTGTACTAGTTAATTCAGAGAGTAGTAAGTGCCATGAGGAAATATTCATAGAATGTGTGGCTGGGACTATTTTGGTCAAGCATGTGCAGAAAGGGAAAGAGCTTCCCAGGCAAGGGAAAGACAAGTGCAAAGACCCTGAAGAAGCAATGCCTACTGTATCAGAGGGAAAGAGGGAGGCCGGCATGGCTGAGTCAAGGAGAGAGTGGAAGGAGAGTTTGGAAAGGACGGGCACCAGGGGATAGAATGGCTTCACAGGCTATGGGAGGGAGTTTTGCATTTATTATAAGAGCAATAGGCAGCCACATGAGGGTTTGCAATCTGATTGAAGCTTTGAGAACTTTAGCAGTGTAAAGGATGACTCACAGGAATATAAGAGTGCAAACAGGGACCCCAGTGAGGAGGCTTCATTCACTCACCCAGCGAATATTTACTGAGCATCTACCTGCTGGATAAGTGCTGGACCCACTCTCAGGGAGTGTCGAGTCTCCTGGATTGATGGAGGAGACCTCTGAGATATGTGGTCCCACCTCAGGATGCTTCCTATATTCCATTCAATGTCAAATGAGTAAAGACATCCATGAGGGCTGAGCTTTGTGGCCCAGGCTGCCAATGAAGAAGTTCAGAAGAAAGGAAGGGCTGGCTGGAGTGAGGGCTGGACTATGGAGCATGGCTTCTTTGAAGATGTGGGACTCAGCATGGGCATTCAAGGATGGGCATAGGAGAAGCAGGTGATATGAGGAAAGGCACAAGGGTGGACTGGAAACAACAGCAATATTTTGTATTAATATAAAAGTTCACTCAACACCTATTCGGCAGAGCACACACTCAGCCACTACATGGCCCTCAGCTCTGCAACGGATGTGGGGATTACTGAGACTCAGCTCCTACTGTCAAGGGATTTCCATCTAGCAAGGAGGGTAAGGCAGGTCCATGATGATGATCACACACACAGAGTGAGACATTCCATAAGAGATCTAGAGAAACACTGAGAAGCATACATGAGAGGAGTGTGTCTGCCTGGTGTGTATAACAATGGCCGTAGAACTGTGTATGTATCTCCCTATGCATATATGCTTTTATAAAGAACACTTCATACTGTTAGAGTACCTTCACATCTAACCACATAACGGCCTTGTGAAATACGCATAACAGGTGTGATTGTTCCTTATGTTTTCCACCCGAATAAACACAGGGTTCCCACAGTCAAGATCCAACAAGAAAACCTGGACCCACAGTCCTCAATTCTACACTTCCTCTCCCACCATCGGTCAAGAGCTACTGGGGAAATGCACCAACACACGAGCAATGGCAAGGGGAGAAGCGCAAGGACCCAGAACATACTTAGAAGGTAGAATTGGCAGGACTCACCTCTGAGTTGAGTATGAAGGAAGAAGGGAATCAACGTCAAGATAAGTGCTGTGGCTTATCCCGCTCTGAACCTCACTGTGCTCAATGAGCAGTTGGAGGTAATTCTCCACGGTCAGCCCCTCTCATGGGGTTTCAGTGAAGAGCAGGTGAGATGAGATGCATGACAAGATTTACAGAGAATGATGAAAATACAAGTTGAGGGGGAGGGGAAACAAGAATTAGCACTAGTTTAGCTAAGAGGCTATTTGATTTTTGGCCTCTATAGACCTCAGTTTTCTTACCTGTAAAATGAAACCATTAAGAGTCAATAACTAAAGTCATATATATAGTAATTTTTTTTTTTTTTTGAGACAGAGTCTCACTCCATTGCCTGGGCTAGAGTGCCGTGGCATCAGCCTAGCTCACAGCAACCTCAAACTCCTGGGCTGAAGGGATCCTTCTGCCTCAGCCTCCCGAGTAGCTGGGACTACAGG
>CAUYRT010101533.1:0-28423 GCA_963574885.1 Lepilemur ruficaudatus | reverse complement strand
GGAGATAAGTGATATCTCATTGTGGTTTTGATTTGCATTTGGGATATTATTTTGACTAGAGATAAATAAAGAAGGAAGAAACAGAAGTAGGCAAAGCATCTGAAAATTTTCTCTTGGTTCATTCGAGTTTGTCCTTCATCCTGTGGACAAATCTATATCCTTCCAAGAGGCTGCAGAGTGATTTTTTTGCCTACATATTTAGCTATATTTTATTTTTTCCTTTTGTTCTAAAATGATCTTCAAAAATATCTGAGCCAGTAGATTCCTAACTTAATTTTCTCCATTTCTGTAATGCTTCCTGATTGGCAAGTCAGGAAGAAGGCAAAAGGTACACCCTTTTGTAAAATCTAGGCTCTGGATCCCAAATACTTACTTATAGAGTACGGGTCAGTCTCCTTGCCTTCTACTAGTGTCTGAAATGACTCGCTTATCCTAAAAAACTTACAAATTTATTACTGGGCATATATATATACATTTTATAAGTATATGTATAGGTTTATATATGTATATGTATGCTGTATATATACCTTATATGTATATATGCATATAATGTATATAGGTATATATAAATTTTATGTATGTATATATAACTCTCTCTATATAAATTTATATATAGATACACACATGCACCTCTTTTGTGATAAAAACATTTAACATGAGCTCTACCCTCCTAATACATTTTTAAGTGTATAATACATTATTGTTGATTATAGGTACAATGTTGTACAACAAATTTCTAGGGCTCATTAATCTTGCTTAACTAAAACTTCTTTCCCATTGATATAGTAACTCCCCATTCTCCCCTTCTTCCAGCTCCTGGTAACCACCATTCCATTCTTTGATTCTATAACTTCAACTATTTTAGATACCTCATGTAAGTGGAATCATGCATTATTTGCTTTTTTATGATGATTTCACTTAGCATGATGTCCTCAAGGGTTATCCATGTTGTTATTCGTGAGCGTATTTTTTAAATAAAATTTTAAAAAACATTAAAATGTGAAAAAATCTGGCCAGGCTAATCCCAGTACTTTCAGAGGAGGACACCAGAGGATCTCTTGAAGCCAAGAGTTTGAGACCAGCCTAGACAATATAGTGAGACCTTGTTTCAAAAAGAAAAAAAGAAAAGAAAAGGAAAGCTCTGTCCTAAGGAAGCAAATGGAATCCCAAGATAAAACATGCTGGAGGGTTCATTAAGCTTTAATCCCTGTTTGGTTGTGTCTTAAAAACAACAATTTGGTGAAAATGAAGAATTTCAAGCCAGACAGACTCACAGGTCAGGACAGAGAAATTTGTAAAACTGGAGCTGTCTCAGACCAGCTCCATATACAGGCTTTAGAACTCGGCGTTGTTAGGAGGAAAATAGAGGAGTCACTAACGTTCTCACTTAGCTACAAGTTAAAGTAGTGCCCCAGGCATGCTGGTGTGTGCCAGGATCGGTGTGAAAGCTGAGGAAACTAGGTCCAAAAACTAAAGAGGACACTGCTAGTGTCCTCCTGAAGCTGCTAGCGGTCACTGTCTAACTCCAAGTTGTGGCTTAACGCTTCGATTTCTCTGTTCCGGGACATTAATGCCTGCGAGGGAGATATGCAACAACGTTCGATCAACCCCTTACTTTGGAAGTCCGCGCTTCGCAGCCAAACTTCACCAAACCCAGCGCAGGCCAGGACTGCTCGTCCCTGCGGCGCTTCCGCGCTGTGCCCAGCAACTGCCACGGGCGCCCCCAAGCGCCCGCGCTTCCCGGTCGCTCCCGGAGCCAGCTCCGACCTTCGCGAAAGCGGACCGGACCTGGGAAGCCGCGGGGACTGACAGGAAGGGCTACTCTTGCAATTCCCAGGGCCTAGGCGACAGGAAACTGAGGGAGGCAGGACCTCCAAGGCTGTCTGCCCCCGCTCATTCCAGCCTGGGATTTCCTCTTTGCAAAGAGGGCAGTGGCGTGGACCGGTAACGATGCTCAGTCAAGCTGTGAGGTCCAAACTCTTGGAGCATACCCGGGTACCCCCTTGCTCCCAGACCCTCAGCGACGCAGACGCTCTGGGGGGCGGGGGTCTGGGTGGAGAAGGAGGAGGATAAAAGACCCAGACGCCTCTGGAGGGGAGAATAGGTTCATTTTCCTCCTTCTTTGGCCTCTTCTCTCCTTCCAAAGCCTCATCCGCATTCACGGAGTACGCCGTGGCGCACCTGCCTGGCGCCAGCTTCACACACTCACTGGGGGGCGCGAGCTAAGCCTAACCCTGAACGCTCGCTCGCAGAACGCGATACGACGCGCAGCTCGCTTCTCTCCCGCTTCCATAGTGCTCTTCCCGCGTTCCCAGCGGAGTCAGGGGCCCCGGAAGGGCGCTAGGGTCACGACGCGTGGGGCAGCTTGCCTCTCTCCATGCCCTTCTCATGTTTCGAAAGGTCCCTCCACCCGCTCGAGCTCTTGTCAGGAATCAGGAGCCCCCAGTCTCCTCTGGAGGTGAACCCCACTTTTCCACTTGTTGTAGGGTAGGAGGAGTGGGAGGGCGAGAAGGGGGAGCAGCAATAGAGGAAGCGCACAAGGAGCCGCGGCAGGGGGAGGGGAGGAGGGGGGAGGAGCGCGGGGGTGAGAGAAGCGTTTTCACTCTTTGTCACTCTGGAATAGGGGCGGGGGGAAAACCCCACTGTGGGAAGCTATAAAAAGCAAAGAAGGTGGGGGAGAGAGCAGAGAGCGCGGGAGCTAGCGCGGGGCGCAGTCCGCTCCTGGGCACAGCTGAGTCGCTGGCAGCGGTTGGTCGTCCCGTGTGACGCTTTGGGGCAACTGTGATTGCGCGCGTGGGGCACTCGCCTCGCCTCAGCTTTCGAGGGCCAGATCCGGGAGCAGCTCCTGATTCCTCATTATAACGCCTGCTGACCTTGAAACGGAGCACTTGTGTCCTGCAAAGGTGGAATCGCAAAGGGTAGAAAAGGAGAGGTGAGAAAAGCAACTGAGTCCGGAGGAGAAGACACCGGCGCGACCCCCTAACCAATTAGGAGGGGGACTGACCCGCGGAGATCTCGGCGGGACCACTGCGGTGCCGGCAGGGAGTGTCTGGAGCAGTGCTGTCCGCGGGGCTGGGTCTTCTTGCACCTCGAGTCACGCCTCCTGGGCGAGTGGCGCGCCGGGCTTTTGATCGCTGCCAGTTACTGCAGAACTTCCTGCCGGGTGGAGAAGCGGGTCTCCCTCGGGTCGCGCAAGCTTCTGGCCCGAGGCTTAAGACTGAATTCACACGACCCTGGGGCTCAGAACCAGGAAGGGTTGCGGGAACAGAGACTGCGTGCCCCCCTCCCCAAGCGAGGGGCCCCGTCTTGGGGTCCTCCCTCCCCTTGCGTTCGCACCCTCCGGGCCGTGCGCCGCCCCAGGGACTCCTTGCCGGGAGATGGCCGCGTGGATGCGGGGCAAGGATCCGTCCCTTTGCCTGCTCCTCCTGGCCGCGATGCTGATGGTGGAGAGCGCACAGATCGGCAGCTCGCGGGCCAAACTCAACTCCATCAAGTCCTCTCTGGGCGGGGAAACGCCTGCCCAGGCCGCCAATCGATCTGCGGGCACATACCAAGGACTGGCTTTCGGCGGCAGTAAGAAGGGCAAACACCTGGGGCAGGTAGGAAACATCCCCCCCACACACACCCCCAGTGTACTCTTCAGCCAGGAGCGGTAGGGTCCGGCGCTCTCGCTCTCGCAGTTTGCCTGTGCTTCACGCAACTTTTGGAGAGTGACCCCAGGTGTGGCGCGCGGGCGGCTGGGGCAGCGCGGCGCGGGTGTGTGGGTGGGTTGGGGGTCTGCCTCACCTTTGCTTTGGGACGTGGGCACGTACCAAGCTTTGGTGCGTTCCTGTGGGGAGAGTGGCCAGAATGGTCCTTCCCTTTAACACAATGATGCACATGTTAATAGCGGCTAACACATGGCGACTATTACGTGCCGGGCAAGATGCTAAGTGCTTTACATGTCACTCGTTCTATCTGCACGAGTCTGCGAGCCAGGCGCGGCTGCGTTCCCCTTCTGGAAACGCAGCAATCGAGGCACAGAGAGATCCGAGATGTGGCCGAGGCGCACAGCACTCGGAGCGGTGGACAGTCGGGTCCGGGTCCTAGGGCTTAACCATTGTAGTTTGCAACCTGGAGGGAGAATTTACCCTTTTTGAGCTTCTCCTTGCCTCTCAGCCACTGTCTCCCTTCAGAGAAGTGAGGTCACAGGTAGAGAACGACTCTGGCAGACACGCACTTTCACGTCGGTGAGAAGCAAAATGATGAGGTGACAGAGAGATCGTAGTAGGTGCTGGAGAGACTGAGCAAGGACGCCGGAGGCGCTTTTAAGAGCGGGAACTTTCCACAGGCGTCTCTGTCTCTGTCACACAGTGACAGTCACTTGCGAACAGTTACACAAATAGACACGCAGAGGCACGAGCGCGCAGTGGCCAGGAGAGGGGGCTCTGCGGGCACCCGGACTCGGGACAGCTCCCCTTCCGCTTCTTTGTGAGAAGCCACAGCTGAAACACGCACCTCACACAGCGCAAGTGTCACCCGGCAATGGCCCACGCCCCACAGGTACCCACAGATCCCCGTTCCCGGGTTTGCTCTGAGGAGACGACGCTGCAGCTCCCGCGCCCTTGGTGTCCTCGCTGCCTGGCTCCTGGTGCAGGCGGCGGGGCGAAGGGTGACAGTGAGGCCGGTCCCCGGTGGACAGCTGAGAGGACTCTGGCCCGAGCTTGGCCCTTACTGCCCTCTCACGGGGGTGAACACTACTGATTTTGCAGTTTTGCTAGTTTTGCGTTCCAGAACGCTTCCCAGTGCTTTGAAATGTCAAATATTTCAGCTGTCCTTTTCAAAGGATTACAGGGTCTGCAATCAAAGAACTTTTTTTAAGGTCTCAAGGAAAATAAGACACCAGACATACACGTGTATACATCGCTAACTGGCACACCCGCACACTCGTGCACGCACCTATGTGATCACTCTCATTCTCTTTTCCTCTCCCTGGGGCCCCTGCATTCTCCAGAGAGCTCGGCCTAAGGGCTGCTCCAGTCCAAACCATAAGACTTCCCTAATGTCACTGACTTCAACTTCTACATTCGCAGTTTACGAGAGCTTACCGTGTAGGTACCCCAAGGAAACAAGGACGGACTCAAAGATCTTTTGAGATTCCTTTCCATTTTCACCCATGTATATTTTGGGGATCTTTGCAAAGCACATTTGTGTCACAACAGTGGACCCCGACCCTTGATGTTCCTCTGTCAATAATCAGGTATGGAACCAGTGTCACTAGCCAGTGTCACCCAGAGTAGGCTGCAGGAGTATCTCTGAACGTAGCTTATTCTATATGTTTGGATAATGTATCTGTATATAAATGGGTATAACATATGCTTACTTTGCCATCCCTCCAAATATCTACTTCGTTGTGCGTCCTAACGAGTTTGCCACTTGCATCTCCTCAGTTCGAGGATTTATTTATTTATTTTGCAAATGAGTTTCTGATATGCCCTCCATAATTTAGCAGTTCTATGGAATATATTTCATTATATTTACTTACCTGGAATACCAGATGGTTAAAATTTGTTGATAGGCTTGTGAGCAAATTGTAACATATTGGCAATAACAGTAAAACAAAACAAATGTTGGGCTGATCTCAGTACTCTGGAGGGTAGACCCACATCTGAGGGATAGGATGAGCACTGTGGAGGGGAGGGGAATGCTTGAAATGTAGTTGGGGAAGGGAATTAGGGATCTCAAAAAGGGGAAGGAAATCCCCTAAAATTGAGTTATGTGAATAGCTGTACAACTTGGTCAATTCACTAATAATCATTGAATTGTACACTTAAAATGGAGTAAAGACATGATATGTAAAAAAATAAAATAAAAAAACATAATTTAAGGAAATTTACTCTTATTAAAGCTAAATTGAACAATGGCAAAAAAAAATTCTCAGTACTCTTATTTTCAGAAATGGAATGGAAATTAGAAATGTTATTCAAGGGAAGATGTTACTTTCTTTTATAGAGAAGATCTCTAGAATTGAAATGTAGCTGAGCTGAATGTTTATCCATCATAATAGCAAAATATGATTGCAAAGATTGAAGGTAAAGTGCCAGCTGGTCATGCTAGGCAATTAGATAGTGTCATCCTGAAGTCTAATAGTTTGATTCCCCTCATTCCCTCTATCCTTGATTGACGGTGTTGAAATATGTATTTTTCAGGGACACAGGAACAAGAAACTGTAGGATGCAACTTCAAGTAGGTAGATTAGAAGCTTAGTCTTTGGTTTCCTTTTTCTGAAATGGAAATTGAATAATTGTCTATTTTAATTTTTCAGGATAGAGAATTAAAATGAAAATTTTACTGCCCTTGCCAAAGTTCTTGAAGAGATTTAATAATTCATTAGCCTACAAAAGTAAAAATGAGACTAAATGTGCTCCAAGGTTGTCTTGAGGTTTGCCTGAATTCACATGCAGAGAAACATTCTTATTTATAGGAATTCTACTTGTTCCATAGGCAACGGGTATTATTCATCATATCACTCCTAGAAAATGTGCCCCCTTACACTTTAGGAAAGATTTAGAAGACACAGAGAGAAAATGCACTATTCTACAGAGGTGTTACAATTCTCATTTTTAGGTTTGATTTCAAAGATGGGTTATGATGGAAACTGACATAGAAAAGTGAGAGTGGTGGTAATTCAGGTGATTGTTACAGAATTAGCGAAAATGATTTTGCTGAGTTATTCACCACAATATTTTAATTTGTCTTTCCCTTTGCAGTTATTACTAATGGGTTTAAAAAAGTAGTGTGTGTATGTACTGTATATGTATATGGGGTTAATTAAGTCGCAGGACTGTTGCTAATAATATATAAACATATAAATATTTATATATGTAAATATTTATATATTTCAATTTCTAAGGAGACTATTTCAAATGTTCTAAATCAAAAGTAATTTCAAACCAAATCTTCAATATCATATGGATAAGTATATTTTTATTAAATATCAAAAATTTAATCAAATATTTTGCTCCATATCGTCTCCGGAGTTTAGGTTACTGACTTTCATGAAACACGTTCAAAATAAATTTAAAAATTCAAGCAATTAAGAAAACAACTCTGCAATTCACAATTTTTTGTGTGTGAAGGAAAAACCTTTGGATTTGTGTTTGTAATTACTTATTTTCTTCCTCACTCCTTGCTTTGTCTTTTTGAGACTAGCAGATGAATTTAATTTGAATTCAATCTGTAGCATTTTGAAATTCTTTAAAAGTGGTGAGTAGAACAGTGACAAATAAATTATATTTTAAATGTAGATAAGCTTCCTGGAATGTGTTTCTAAAAATAAGCTGAAACTGGTTTAAGGTAAATTCAGATTCCATGATTTTCTAATATAACTTGAACACTTGAAGGACGGCGGTTTGGATGAAATTATGTTGTGAGAAAAGAATTTTTGACATTTATTGAAACAAAAACTTGAAGGAGTTGGTTAGAGAGCACTCATATTTATAGATTGCATTTGTAGATTGCATTTTCTGCTGTATCTGTTTGTATGCACATTCATGAAAGTGTGCACTGAAATAAACTATATACTCTGTTTTCTGTAGGTGGCCTTTTCACTTTGTGAAATTATTCATGCCTTTTTTTTTTCTCTAACCTCAGCCCAACTTTCTCCTGCTAGAAAGTAAATAATCTGCTAGCCTCTCTGGACATCAACTGATACTAAACATAAGGGGGAAAGCAAATAATTTTTAAGATGAAATTTTCCAAAATAATAGAAAAGATTTTCAAACAATCTACATTAAGGTTCCTGTTCTTTCACTATGAATTACAGAGAATTGATAGTTGATACCAATGGAAGGTTACATCCTGAATAGCAAGAAAAATATTTTAATGGTAATCTAAACATGCACATCTATTATTTTATTTTTGTGCTATACTAGAGAGAGCAAGAGGACAGGTTACTTAAACTCACTCCAGCTGTGGCTCTGACCCTGTCATAGCGTTCTTTAGAATTCCCCTCTGACACCAATTTTCACCCCCTTTTCTCCTTTCCAGTATGTTTCAAATCTTACAGTTTTTAAGGTGGATAAGGCCATGTCATAGTATATTCTGTTCTAGAATATTGGTGCTTCCTCTTTTTTTCCTTACACAATCATTTTAAATGTACATTAAAACAATCTGTTAAGTTTTAGAGAAAATGTATAGTGCTTAATATATTTACCATTTTAGATTCATTCTCTTAAAGCTGTTCATTCTTTGATATTGAGGTAACACCAAAATGAATTATAATTTTATTTAAGCCTGTGATTTTCTGAAAGCTCATTAGAGTTGTTTTATTTCATTATACCTCTAGTCTCTTATACTCATCTATAAAAAGAAGATAAACCTGCTTCTAGTTATTTATCTGACCATTGGAAAGATTTATGTTATATATTTATGTCTGCCTGAACCTCTTTTTTTAAAAAGAAACTTTGCCTGTCTTTTTTTAAAAATTGGAGGCAAAAATCAAAAGAAAATAAGATTAATAATTAATAGATTGATTTTGGCATTGGGTAGCATTGCTTTAAGATTGCATAGAAAGATAAAATATAGAATGCATAACAAAAATTTAGTTTTACTATTTAAGGTAAGCAGAGGTCAATTTTCTCTTCCTCCTCTGTCCACTTTTGCCAAAAACGAGAGCAGAAAGACATATTTTTCTGTAATTGTTGGTTTTGTTAAGACAAATATAAACTATTTTCTCAAAGAGGTCAATTCATATAACATTTGAGAGGTATTTTTTCCTTTTCTTTGTAATGGTAAATTGAATTAGAGGAACTTTGAAGGCAGAGAGATTTCAATAATATATCTAAATTGTAGTATTTTAACCCAAGTAATTAGTTTATGTAGCACTAAGAACAGAATCGCTACTCTAACACT
Source organism: Lepilemur ruficaudatus (assembly GCA_963574885.1). NCBI lineage: Eukaryota > Metazoa > Chordata > Mammalia > Primates > Lepilemuridae > Lepilemur > Lepilemur ruficaudatus. The sequence continues at coordinate 19,531 of CAUYRT010101533.1, read as the reverse complement.
TACTCCACAACCACTGAACCGGGACAACAGATTGTATATGTGGGATCTCAATACTAGTTTAGATATACTTAGGAACTCCAAATAATGAATGCAGAAATCAAATCAGTAACAACACAAGAGTCCCTTTTTTACAAAGTCACTTATCTGTCCCTCATAGTCATATGAAAGGGACAAATATATATCAAATATCCTAACTATTTTGCGATATCTAATTTAAAACAAATAATACAATCTAAAACAAAAAGGAAATAAATCTAAACCAGAATTTTTAAAAATCAGTGAGTGAATAAGTACATTAAGTGCCAAAACAAATCAGAGCATCACAGTTTGGGGAAGTGACTTCTCAAGGTAGAGCTGTCCAAACCTTTCCTAAGAGACATTAGCTCACCACGCTATGCTTTTTCGTGTGTAGGTGAGAATGTTCTTTCTTCAGGGGACTGGAAGAAGTGAGTGACTTTGAGATGTTATTTCCTTAAACTGGCTTGCAAGTAGCTATGGCACACGTTAGGTTACAGTAAGTGGTCCTGTTGATTGATATTCACTCTGCCAGGCACAGAACCAAATGCTCCACTTGCGCTAACTATTGATTCTCCAGACAGCCCTTTGAAGCAAACACTAGTATTATCCATATATTATAAATGATCAACCATTTGATAAATAATAAAGACATTAATTTTTCTGAGACACAGAGAGGTTATGCAATTTGTACAAGTCATACAGCAGTAAGTGAAGAAAGATAAAGTCCAAACCTAAGCAACTGGATTGTTAGAACATGTATACTTAACCAGCAGACTATGTTGCTGCAATGTGCTATGCTTATTCTGGATTTAAGAGAGAACATGCACTTTTCTTTTGCTCCTCCCTATTGTATTTTACAATGACATGGGAATAACCCTAGCTCCATTAAAAGCCACAACAAAACCCAAACCCTCTGTTCCTGCCAGCCACTACTCTGAACAGCCCAAAGTGTGTCAGTACTTCGTGGATACTAAGGCAGGCACCATAGCAGTACATCACTTTCATCCCTGCCTCTACTTGCTTCCCTGCTATGGGGCATCACTGTCAGCAAGGAAACACACACACACACACACACACACACACACACACACAACACATGCACATACATACATACATATGCACACATACACACACCCCATTCTTCTACTCTTTCTCATTAAATTATGGTGTTGCCCTACACAGAAAGGGATCTCATCGCATAAAGCCTATCTTCTCTTATTTTCTCATACCAACAAGCACACATTCCCCTGGACCCATCTCCCTGAGTCCAAGTGCTGCCATGGGCTCAGGGACAGACAGCCAGGAGGCACAGCCCTTCTGAATGGCTTCTCAACAATGGCTCAAAGTTGGTTCAAGTGGCATCATTTACACTATGATCAGATAGGGGAAAATTGTCTAGGCTTAGAGCCTGCTTTTGCTTTTGCTTTTTCCTTACTTTTGACTCCTCTCCCCAACTGCCTTATAGAGAATCAGATGATCTGTATCAGCATTATAGTGTGACAGTTTCCCAACAGGTTTTAAATTCCAGTTCACTGCTGACTAGCTTAATGTCTTTGGAAACAATAGTCTCTGTAAGTCCTTTTATTATGTCTGTAAAATTGGGATAATATAATAGCAATAGTACTTAACTTACTGGGCAATAGTGAGGATCACATGAGATAACATATATGAAAAACTTTGAAGAGAAAAGTGTGCCTAGTTATTGTGCTGATGTCATTATTACCACTGCCATTATAGAAATAAGTAAGGTCAAGTGCTCTTGCACCAAATAAGAAGTGGCTGTTTAATCTTCTCCAACAAGTTGGGCAGGGGGTAACTAAAATAACTCATATGCTGTAGATGAAGGAAACAAATGAACTTAATTACCCCAAGGCTAAGAAATGTAAAACAAACCAAGACAAAATAAACACACACATGTACTGTCACATTTCTCATATTGAATGGTGACATTAAGAGGGATGGCAAGTCACTGTTGTCTTGTAGAAAATGAGCAAATTAACACACAGTTGAAGTAATTGGTGAAATTATGGCAAGGACGCAGAAGCAAGGCTATACCACACATTAAAAATATAATCACGATGAGTAGAGGTCTTAACAACCAAGGCGGTATTAGTTATTTAACCACAGGAACCAAAATAATTGAACAACATGTTAGAGTCTGCTGCCATTAATTTCATATCTTGCAAAGTAAGATAGCCCCTGTAAAGACAAGATTCTTAATACTTTCTACACAGTGCATAGGCCCAGAAAGCTTGCTGGGAATTTGGAAGACTGACAACCCTCTTTGAGCATCAGCTGTCTCTTCCAGGACTCAGAAATTGGGCTCTCGTTATTTCCATCCTATTCCCTTTATTTTCTCCCGCCCCATTTTGAGTTATATTTTCATAATTAGAGTGAATTGGAAATATTTTAATAATGTTAAATTGAGAGTGAAAATCACGTCATGGAAGCATGTGATAATTTTTTTCGACATATATTAGATGCAAACTTTTTGCCAGTGTTTCCATCAGGTAACAGACTAAAAAACTTCATCCAAATGGGAGGGAAAATGGAAGAATTATCATTTAAAATCACTTGAAATTACAATTGCATTCAGATAATGGCTTTTATTTGCTTCTTTAATATTATGCTATTTCCGTTTTTTTCTCTGGCTCATTCCTCTTTATTTTCTCCACTGAATCCTCTACAACTGTCTTCCTACAAACGTGGCATTTCCTCAAGCTCTCTCCACAGCCCTCCTTTCTTTCTGTTCCACTTTCTCTCCTTTATCGATATAATGTTCCTCCTTTGAAATCATTTGCCACATATGCATAGATCTACCTTTATCTTTATAAACTTTTAAGGCCCATTTCTTGCTCAACTGTTTTGGAAACCCTGCCAGAAACAACAACAGCAACAAAAAAAAGCCTCTCTAACAAAAATTAAACCTTTTATCTCTAATCTCAAATTGTCAGGAGTCAGGCAACCTAGCTTTTATGATTTATCATAGCTATCAAAAAAGCCTGTAGACTGATGCAGACTATAGGAACAAAGTCTGATCGCCCCCGATTGTCCCCATGCTCTGGACTGTTTCTTCCCTCCCTGGTGATGAAGGAATGCTGTGTAGGTTCTTATGAAAACAGGTTCTTTTTATTTTTTTAACCCAACTTATTTGAATGCTTAGCGTTTAAATGGCCTTCAATTTTTTTCTCTCTGGTGGATCTATTGTTAGAGGAACTCATGTCTCATTAGAATGTGCAAGTAACTATGAATTAAGCTCAAAATGTTACATATTATAGTATGTACATGTATATTTTAAACAGTAGATAATATTTACTTTTATATCTTGAACTATGTACTAAAGAGTATTTTTCTTTTGCTAGTTGCTATTTTATAAATGATTATATATTGATTTTCAGTGTGGAAAAACTCCCTTAATGTTTATTTTCAATCTGATAGACTCTTAAAAATGCTTGAATATTTAATAACCAAGTAAGAGGATTCTTCAAATGTGGTTAACAGTTATTATTCAAGATAGAGAGCTTTATACAAAGGGCCAGGAGAAAGTTTTATTATCTAAAAGTTTTAAGAAGTTATACAATAGACTAAAATAGAACATAGTGTTAGACCTGGGAGACACATCGGAAATTACCTAATTTAATTTGTTCATTTCAGACATGAGGGAACCAGACAGGGAGATGTTTCACGATCTGCCCAATGCACTATACATGCAGTCACTGCCTGTAAAAAAGAAATTCTCGCCTTTCGAACAATCAAAAGCAATGCTTTCTATTAGAGAAACTCTGTGGAAGAGTTAAGTTCAGTTGTCTTGAGTTGATTAAAAAGCTCATGGGAGATAAATTATATGTAGAGCTCTTTTTCAGCTCTAAACTGTGTATGTCAAAATATATTATCAAAGATTACAATGTCATGATGACAACTGTGTCAGTGGGTTTTAAATAAAATTAATGGAAGAAGTGGCTGGGACTGTACTGTCTTTGCTCACTTTTTCAGTCGTGATAGCTTTAAGAACATGATTGGCAGGAAGCCTAGCTGGACAGTCTGCACTGGAATGGCAGGAGCACACCAAAGAAGGGACAAAAGCAGTGGCGTGGCAGGCTGCTGAGAACGAGGACGGTTTGACCTTTGTCCAAGCACTATCTACGATAGAGGCCAACAACTTTAAATGTTTTCTGACAGAGAAATTATGATCCAGTCTACCACCCCCCACCCACACACACTCCTGAAAAAAATGTTTCAAAAATAAATACTTTTACGACGGAAACACAGCATGACATTTTAAAATTTTAGTCCTTTCCTTCTGCTCTGTATTATTGTGTTATCTGTTCTTTTCTTCTCTTTTCTTTCTTTCTTTTTTTTTTGAAAGTCAGTCATGACTCGCTGAACTGATTGATCCAAACCTGCAGTTTGAATACCACTGACCCGTTAGGCTACTGCCTTGCCTGGCAGGGAACTTGGGGCACTATAATTGGAGATCAGAAGCATTTTAGGAAGACACTCTCAGAAACAGCCCCAGGGAGGGATTCTAGAGGCAGGCAGCGCTTCATGTAGATCAGCATCCATCTTCTCAGAACCCTCCCACTTTTCCTTTTGCAACTCTGTGTCATCCTCTGGCCTTGATGGGATGGGGAACTCTTTTCCTGGGGATGCACTTGAACTCTTCCTTTTTCTCCACTTCCATGAGTAAGTGAGCTGTAATTATGAGGCAGTTGTTATTTTAAAGTTTCTGGCATGTTAAATCTGAATCTCCTGTCCCACATTAGAATTGTTCCCTCTGGGTGTGTGCCACGTACAGCATCATAGTTTATTTCTAAGAACATGCTGTTAAAGATGCTTACAGTTTCTACAAGGGAGAGCAGGTGAATCTGAACCAGCCCTGGATATCAATTCAGTTGAAGACCTGGTTACTCTATTTTTTTTTCAATATGCTGGACCTCAAAGAAATCACCTAAAATATTTAAGCCTTAGTTTTTTTTATCAGTAAAATGGTTATCATAATAGTAGTGCTTTTCTCTATCTCTTTGCAAACCATAAAACATTGCTTATTTGTATTAATATCATTAGAGGTTGTTTTATGAAAAACAAATGTAAGACTTTTCCACCCTGAATTTATGAAGGACAAATCTGAATTAGACAGAATAAACTTAAGTATAATTTATGATTCTGGAATCATGAATTCAGTTTCTGTTTAGATAGGTTTCTTTTAAAAAATACATAGGCAGAGAGACTGAAAGTGGAAGATTTTTATGGTTTTTTTTTCCTTCTTTTGCCTATTTCTTTTGATTTTTATTGGATTTCTTAAAAAATTTTAGTATCAGTAGTAAGACTTTCACATTTTCGATAAAAATTTAGTTTTTATTCTTGCAGGCTACAATTAGCTCTCTTGGCTGCTGTTGTAATATCCTGCCTTTGAGAGAGGAGCCATATGCCTTTTCCCCCAATCATGCCTGGGAAATGTGCTACTATTTATATATTCAATATATATACACATGCAGGCACACTATTTTTATATTTTATATATACACAGTATATATTTTTGAAATATCTTGGAAAGACATGGTAAAGGTCTCAACAATAAAAATCAATGTATTTTTAATGTTCTGAAACTAAGCTTGGGGGTCATACTTTGGACACATTATAGGTTACAGGGTCAGAATGGACAAAGTTCAAAGATATAGCCAATTGTGAAACCAAGTTGTATCAGTGTGCAACCACATGGACTGGGACAGAGGAAATAACATTTTATCAAAAACTTTGCAAACAGGAAAGTGAGTATTTTTCAAAGCTGTTGAAAATGCATTATTGTATCGCTAAGCAGGCATTTCCTATTGAACACAGTAATAACTCTGATTATTCATGTTACATGTGCAAAAATCTCAGAGTAGTAAATACAGTGAATATGTGTGTGTGTGTATATATATGTATATATGTATATAACTATCAGGGTAAAAATTGTGTTCACTGAACCAGTGTGATTCTTTTAAAATTATTATTAATAGACTTTAATTTTTAGAGCAGTTTTAGGTTGGAAAAAAATTGAGCTGAAAGTATAATGAGTTCCCCTGAATTCCTTCACTTTCCCTCTTTGCCAGTTTCCCCTATAACTTGCCTTAGTGTGGTAAATTTGTTACAACTGATGAATCACTATTGATACATTATTACTAACTAACATGCATAGTTTATATTAGCATTCACTGTGTTGTACATTCTATAGATTTTGACAAACGTATAATGGCATGTATCCGTCATTATAGTGTCATACAGAATACTTTAGCTTCCTAAAAATCCTCTGTGCTCCACCTATTCATCCTGTCCTCCTCCCTAATGCCTGTTAACTATTGAACTTTTTACTGTCTCCGTAGTTTTGCTTTATCCGGGATGCCAGATTGTTGGAATCGTACGGTGTGTTGCCTTTTCAGATTGCCTTCTTTCTCTCCGCAATATACATATAAGGTTACTTCTAGTCTTTTCATGGTGATTCTTTTTGTAATCTAAAATTGTTTTCCAAAATAAATCAATAGTACTAATTTTAGCCGGCTCTGGATGTAACTTTTTACATCCAGTTTACTTGGTATATGAGCAAAAATAATAAATTTTGTAAACATTATTATTACTCCTTAATAAAATGAGGAAAACTTGATGATTATAATCTATGAAAAAACTGCAAAGTAGGAGACTATAGTGGCAAAGGTAAGGCAAAGGATTATAGGCTGTGTGTTATACGATTAGATTCTCAGGAAAAGGTCTGTGTATCTATCTTCCCACCTGGACATCTGACGGGCAACTCATATTGAACATGTCCCCAAACTAAACACATTATTTCTCTCATGCTTGTTTCCCCCCTTCTATTCCATATAAAAGCCATTAGCATCACCATCCAACTGTTTGTTCAAGCTAGAAACAATCTAGGCGACCTGATTTCTATCTCTCCTCTGAAGCAATTATTCTCTAATTTATAGGATTCTACCTCTTCCCTAATATTAATTCCTTCTTCTGCTTTACTGTCATCCAAATTTTTATTGCCTTGATTCAGACCATTGTTATTTCTCAATAGACTGTTAAAACATGGTAAAAGTTTTGTACTTCTCCAAAACATCCTTCACATTACTTCTAAAGTGTGCTTTCTAATGTAAAAATCTGATCAGTCTATTCTCCGTCTATGTCCATTTCTAGAACATGAACTGTAAACTTCTCAACATAGTACACAATGTTATCAATTATCTCATTTTTCTCTACTTTGTCCCTCAAGCCACACAACTCATGAGTAGCAGAGCTGGGATTTAAAGCCAAGCAGTCTTACCTGAGTCGGTATACTTAATCACTGTGCTACCTCATGTAAGTCGGAGGCCAGAGAAACCAGATAGAGACCTTTTATTAGTACATTTTGAAATTCACATGTGATTCAGATTCTTCAGGTAAGTCAGTCAATTTGCTAATTGCTTACTTCTTAAGTGTGTTAGATGCTATGATCACAACCAACAAACATTTACTAGACACATACTTTATGGTGGGTCCTTAGTTTATGCAGCAATTAAAACAAATGTAATTTATTTGAGTGATCTAGTTGAAATTTTAAGGTTGAAAGAGGCTCCCAGAGATTGAGTCCATTCTTCTAATTCTGATATAGTATTAGAGTTGGACAACTTGATGAGTTTTCCTTTTCCATACAGATTTCCAAGGGTGAACACTTGTATTGCATTTTTTATTTATCTAGCAAACTTTAATTATGTTAAGGATGGGAACATTCTGCTTTCTGCTATAAGTGAAGCACGAGTAAATCAAAGCTGGATATCAGTTTCCCTGCAGAAACCCTTCCTCAGTAACAGAAAATGTAATCAAGTTAATGAAGTCATTCTTCACAGATTACACCCTGGTTCTTTTGGTGGACAGGTAGACTGACCCATACATACTAGCAGATTATCTCCATAAACAGTCATGAAAAGGTCTGATCACACTGAGCATTATGGTAATAATGTAATTAGGAATTAGAAGTATGGGAAGAAATAACTCACTTGAGGTGTAGGAATCAGCCTTGACCTCAGCATGAATTGGTGAGGAGGTGTCCAGTGAAGTGGACAGGAACTTGCCACAGGGCAGAGCAACAGAATGTGGACTGAAATACATCAAAGACAGACATTTGATAACGATGCAAGTTTAAAATATTGTCATAGATTGTTTCAAGCAAGCACACTGAAACATTGTTTTTCCAAATTAGTCACTGCAGAAAACTCATTCCTTTGTTTGATACTGTCATGTAGACCTGTCTTTTGAAATTAACCTCAGAAACCATTTACACGATTATTTACTTTAGACCATAACGTTAGGACTATAAACAATTGTTTTATGTATTGATTAACATAACACATTCGAAATACTTGGCTCTGAGTGGCTTTGTGTTGTTCCCATAAATCAGATACCCCACAGAAGGTTAGGATGTCAAAGAAATGTGGTATGGTTTCTGAAACAATTTGGAAAAGTTCCAAAAAACATCCTGAGTCAAGGAGTGAGTGTCGTGGTAATTTTAAACTTCCAACATTGATTGCTTTACGGTGCGTTTATAAAATCTTAAAATTAAAAAAAAGTCTGTAATATTATCTTGTAATGAAGTCTTCTCCATTGAAAGAATATGGTGAAAATTTATGTAATATGGTTATTATGTCCGAGAGAATCACGGTGTTCCAGAAGCTCTGAGTGAGCAGAGGCCAGCAGCATGCTCTCCATCCCACACCCATGCTTCTTCTGAAAGAGGAGCAGGAACAAACCATACTCAATGCAATTCCCTGAAGTCCAGTCTGGTGACACACTTCACTTCATGTGCGACTTGTTAGTTAAAATGTATGCACAGACAGACACACATACACACACACACACACACAAAGTCTGTAGGAAGTTATTTTTTTACGAGTTGACTGTTTTAGATTCCATATATAAGTGAGAACATGCGTCATATATCTTTCTGTGCCTGCCTTGATTTAATTATTCTACATTGTATTCATAAGCTGTAACATCATTTGTGCACCATAAATTTATATACAATTTCTAAATTGTCACTTTACAGTAAAGATTTTTTAATTTAATTTTTTTAAAAAGGCAAATATATTCTATTAAAATTTCAGAGAAAAGACTCAACTGCTTGACTCAGTAAAAATGTTTCTTCAATGGTTCAAATTAATACAAGGCTTCCAAAATACTCTTTGGAAATCCTTGTAAATTTCCTTGTTTGCCTATTTGCCTTGCTGCTATCTTCCCAAACTTCTTCAGAGGAAATGGCTTTCTAATAAGAAAAATCCTCTTGAAACTATATTTCCAAGGGGGTCTTGGCCACAGCAGCTGCAATGCGTTGTAACTGAATTTTAGTCTCTGTTGGTTCTCATTGTGAAAAGCACAAGTGACCGACACTCAGGTCTTCTGTCACAGCCATCCCAGTGATTGATCACAAATTGGATTGGAGTGTGTACTGTAAATTTTCTTGTTAGAAAATACAAGTTTTCAACACAAAATAGTAACTGTATTTGGTGGCCTGGAACTTATAAAATTAAGTAAGATCTAAAAATATAGCCATGCTTCTTAGTAGCCATCAATCGAGAACAGTGTAGCCCAACCTCACCAGTAATTTTGTTTCTGGAACTAACCAGAGTGGATCCTCTGATGGTTGTGTTCTGGATTTTTCAAGGACTATTTAAAATATCTTAGGAAACCAAGAGAGAGTGGCCAAAGCAGTGAACACATCATTGATTTCAAATCTATGCCATCAGATTTAAGAATTGCACACTCAGTGAAGTGCCAATAGCAATCATTATAGTGAGATTTAACATAAGGTTTGAAGCAGCGATGTTCTGCAGTTAAGATGTATGGAAAGGAAAGGAAGAGCACAATTGACTGGTCATGTTCTTCCAAAAATCACAAACAAAAGAAAGTAGGGTAAATACAGTCCAAATCATAGTCATTGCTTCTCTGACATTAAATGTGATATCACTATACCTCTCCAGTGTATTCCTAGCAATATGTTACGTCTAGCATTAGTGCAGTTGGATATCCGAGTAATACATAGTGTCTTGCTTCTAGGAGACAGAGATAGCTACCATTTGGGGAGCACCTACTTTATGCCAGAAATTTTATGTTCTCTTACTTAATCTTCTCAATATCCTGTGAGCTTCTGCCACATGCAGGGTACTCAGAAAATATTTAAAGGAGGAGGCAGTCAGGCCGGAAGGAAGATGCCAGAAAAGTAATCAAATAGGTTGAAACAAGTTCAACTTTTGGTATCTGCCATCCCATGGTGGCTCAGCTTCAAAGTCAAAATTATTTTATTTCAGTTTTAATATAGGATAATTTTGCCTTGTTGAGTAAAGTGGGAAAACCACTTAAGTTTTGTTCTTTATTTTTGTTTTTGTGAAAGTGAATGAGATTGTTTTCTTCATATTGAGTTTTTATTTTGTCTTGTTTTAGGACGTTAACAACTTAGAGTACTATGCCTATAAACTCTGGAAACATTGTTGAAGTTCTTGTCTTCCTGTCTCCGAGGAGAAAATCCAAAATTACCATAATCTTCAAGGGAAGCAGGTGTAAATCTCTTTTAAAAACATAACGACAAACAAAAATAAAAACAAAATCCCACTACCAACAAAAAACAACATTTTAAATACCTGATAATTACTAATAGTTACTAAAAGGTAGCAGATTGCTAAACAAGGGCTCAGCCCCCAGAATTGCAAAGAAGTGAGTGTTAGTTTATACTATTCTAGATATCAGTTTTAGCAGGGGGAAAAAAGGCAGTTAATACCAATGGTTCAATAGAACTTGGATTGTCCACAATGACCAGATTTTCATCAATCAGGACAAGGGTGGGCCAAATATCTCATTATGTTTTAGAAAGGGTAGGGAAGAGAGATATTCCCTTGTTGGTCTGATTGTCACAAACGCAGCAACAGGAACATAGAGCATTTTTGGAATGTGCACATGCTTAACACCTGGAACTTTCTGAGAGTCAGAGTCATACTTCATCAGTCACCAGAATGAAAAGCCAAATGCCGATCTAAAGGGGAACTTCTGAGGCAATTCTTCTGGAGTTAGCAATATACCCTACTTGTCATCGCTCAGACATTAGCCTTTAATCCCCTCTTCCTAAAATTGTTTATTTTAAAATGTGAGAAAGGCTAAGGATGTCACAGCCGAGCTGTGAGCTTTCTCTTTTAAGAATCCCATGCTTCAAGCTCATCTTCAGCAAGAAACTGGCATTCCATGTGCTGAGCAGATGGTGTTCCGCAGCTCGGCCAGCCCACAGGCGCAGCTGGGCCGGTCTGGCACACAGGTGTCCTGATTTGGACCTTCCTGAAATTCTGACACCACACTCTCCGCCATTGGGGAGTATAACTTGGCTGTGTTGTTTTCCAGTGACAACAGATATACTGGCCTAACAATAACAGCTCTGACGAAGGTGATAACATAACCCTCTGACTCAGATCGAGCTGAGATCGAGGGTATATGGTTTGTTCTAAGAGTCTGGGCCAACTTTTTGGTTTTGATTTCCTCTTTTATATGGTGTATTGTCATTCATGTTTCCTCCCTTCACCTCTCCGAATTTTGAGTACTTCTAAGAAGGGTGGGAACATCCCTCTGTGAGAAAATTATTGCAGTAATCAAACAAACAAACAAAGCTAGGAACTGTATGAAAATGAGTGGCTTTTCTAATCATTGGTAGATACTGAGCAGCCACATCCCAAAGTGAAATAGTGTTCAAGCATTTAGAAATGAAGAAAACTAGATAAAATCATTAAACTTTTCATGGCGTTTGACAAAAACCGCCGTGAAAGTAAAAGGAGATTTTAAAAATGTAGGCAAAAAGGAGAAACGTAGTCGCTATTCCTTCTGCATAATCTTTTACATGATCATTTCCGTCTCACCAAAAATATTTCTCAGTGCAGAGCCCAGATGTTTTGAAGTTGTTTTTTTTGAAGAGAGCAATATTTAAGAACTTTTCCATTCCTTTCCATCTTAGTAACAGCTGCTTCTAACAACCGCTTATAATGAGTATAACAAATAGGAAAACAATAGTGGGAATATGTGAGGTAAGCAGATTGTACCACAGTTTAGAGTGTTAGATTATGTCCGTGCTCTATCTCTGATTCTGTCTCTCTCTGTCACAAACACACGATTTTGAAAACTGTGTCTCATGTGTTAAAACCCACTCATCCTTATTCAAGTATTCTACAAAATCAGAGGGCTTTGCCTTGAGACAAACAGATGTAATTACTCAGCTCAAGAGAAAACTAAAAATGTATTACCCAGAAGTGATTTTATCCCACTGTGTCAGGTTACTTCCACCATTTTCATTAATCTAAAATGAATTAGGTAATATTGAAGAGATATTCTGCCTTTCAAAAAGCAAAAGTTTATTCTATAGAATGATGAGGTTAATATGGATTCTGGTTTATATCACAGAGAAGATTATAAAATTAAGTACTTAAGGAAGTAGAAATACCAAAGAAACAACACAGGTTTACTCAGGATGACCACACCAAATTAATTGTATTATTTCTTGAACGTGGAGGCTGGTATCAGTATGATGTTTAGTCCTCGCCATCTATAGTCACTCCCTTTGGGATTTAATGGTCATCTGGATCTAAATGCCACTATATGCCCGTGACTACCATATTTATAACTCTAAGCAAAGTCCTTCTCTTGAACTTCAGATTATTATATACAAGTGCCCACTTAACATTTCCATTAATGGGTACTTTCATGCTGCCCCGTCTTTTCCCTTTTCCAACCCTGCCGCTTCCATGGTTCCCCCATCTCAGTTGATGGTAAGTCCACCCTTCTAATCACTCAGCCAAAGCTTTACATTTGTCCATAACTTTTCTTTCCTTCCTGCCTACATTCAGCCCATCAGGAAAGCTTCTCAGCTAAGTCCCTTAGCTCTCGCTTCAAAATATATATTTAAATCCAAAAAGGCTTCCCTATAAAGTTATAACAGAATCTCATGGAAAAATAGCTAAAATGGGGGGATGGGCACACTTATAACTTTCACTCAAAAGGTACAAAAACAATTTACGTAACTAAAACATTTGTACACCCGTAATATTCTGAAATAAAAAAATAGAAATAAAAAATAGGGAAAAAAGAACAGTTAACCAAAAAAAAAAAAAAAGAAAGAAAGAAAGAAAGAAAGAAAAAAAGAAAGAAAAGAAAAGAAAAGAAAAGGGAAAAAAAGCCAGCAGCTCACAGAAAAATAATTTAAAAATTTAAATCAGGCCAAACAGAATACACGCAGGGCAGAGCAGACCTTCCTAAGAAAATAACTTCACAGAAATGTGAGAAACATATTTATTTTATAGTCTAGGGTCTGTTTTATCTGTCTACATATAGAACATTAAAAAAATGGGCATTTTAGAAACCAATTAAATCATCAAGTCTGCCACTGCCAGGACAGGAAAAATTACTGAAGTAGCATTTGTTAACCATAGCCTATAAACACAAAAAACACTTTAGAAATCCTCAAACATTGTTTTTGGTGACTAGATAATAGCAAAATTTATATATTAGATATATTTTCTTAATATCATCCAATTCTTTTTAGCTTTTCTTTCTGTTATGGTACACACATAGCAAGCAGCAGATGCTAAGCAGACAAGCAGCAGGATTTCTTAGACTTTCCATGATGTTCTCTAATGGTCTTACAGTAAGATGTGACTTAGCTCTGCAAACTCAGACTTTCAGATAACTTTGCTGTAATTTGACTCTCTGGAAAATCAGGCCTTATTTGTTGTTTAGGGTTAGGAAAAATGATATCACACAGGAGGTTAACACATCATTTATCATTCATCGTAGGTCCCAATTTTTATCATGAGCATTAAATTCTCCTTTAATTTTCACTTATATTACCAATATGATGTATCTATCATAGTGGTACATAGACATTTGAGGGAAACTGTATTTGATTTTAACAACTAAAAGCATCCTATTTTGCCTAAATTTCAGGTGATTCTGTGATCCCATTAACAGAAATTAATATTTGTGTTTCAAGAAAAATGAAAAATGCAAAGCTATACTAATTGACACTATGGTAGACAAATTAACCAATGGAACAGACTAGAGAGCCCAGGTACAGATTGAGACATAAATCATCCAAGGAAGTAAGATCTATTTAAAAAGTGATGCTGGAAAAAATTGGATATTCATGTGGGAAAAAGTGATATTAGAGCACTACCTTATTAAGCACTACCTTCCTTCCTTAGTAACATTTCCTTCTGACGATAGCCTAGAACGTTTTTCTGGTTTTAAAGACCCATGCGATTCGATTCTATAATTCCATATTAATCCCAGGTATTCCAGAATAATCTTCCCATACTAAAACATCAATTACATTTGCAAAGTTTGTTTTATCATATAAGGTAATATACTCACAGGTTTCAGGGATTAGGATATGAGTATCTTTGGGGGACTATCATTCTGCCTGCTAAAACGTGCCACCTTTAAGCAGTTGTTTTGTTTGCCGCATCTTCTATAATTCATGGAATTATAGAATTGTATAGTAAGGCAAATTTTTAAATCGTATTAATAGTATTTTTGTGGCAACTGCATCTGCAGTGAATTAAGAAGGGTACAATGACTTGTAGTTAATGGTAGAATAGATGTTATAGATAATTGAAACTTTGTTCTAAATCATCTTTGAACATTTCTTAGGAAGATGTCATTGTGAATCCTAGCTTAGGTCTACTGATAATAACCAATACAATTAGGTTTTTTTTTTTCCTATACTGCAAAAGATCACTAGAATTGTGATCTGGAGTGAGCACCAGATGGAGTAGTTAGCAGATGAAAAATGTATATCTCTAAACACTTGAATTACAGTGAAGTGAGATGCCCACAGTATGAAGCACTTTGTAACTGAGACGGAGTAATGCAACAGCGTGTTTACATACCCAACCCCTCACTGACTTTGATTACATGGTCTGGAATGGTGAGCTTAATTTAAATTGTTCTTTTTCTTGTTTTACTGATTCTTGCTTTCTTTTTATCTCTCTCTCTTCTCTGTCTCCTTTCTCTTTTTCAATCCACATAGCATTATGAATATAAATGATTTTGAACCATATTGCTCCATCAATTTTAATTTCAACCATCTCTCATTAAACAACAGTAAATAAAACAATTAGGAAATATAAATTCCATCCTGATGAGTTTTTGCCCATCTAGTAGTTCAGTTTGGAATGTGAAATTTATATAACCTCTACAGCAATGCTTCTTAAACGTGCATATAAATTATCTGGGGATTTTATTATGATGAAAATTCTTATTTTGATGCAAATTTTGATTTTGCAAGTCTGGAGTGGAGCTTAATATTTTAAATTTTAATAATGCCCCAGGTAATGACATGATACCAGACCCAGTCCTGAGACAGGTTAGTTTTACCCTACTGAAGATCTGTTGTTGCCGTGGTAATCCTGCTCAGTAGGAAAGGAAGATACAAGTCCAGGCATTTGGTATATGTTCTTGGCTGAGGAGTCAATGGGATGAAACAACCATCTCTAAGACAGAATCCCTCCAAGGCAATACTATAGGGCAGTACTGCTGAGCCTTGGTTGGCCCTTGGTGCAGTGAAAGTGTAAGATGTTGGGAGCACTACACCTCTCCAGTCCTCCAGGAGTGCACTTCGGAGACCACTGTTGTCCACAGCATCTGGGAAATGCAGCATGAGCACAATGTTAGGACCCAAAGGATGGTGAACTCTGCCTGGACAGAATGATGCAGAGGAAACTCCAGTGGACTTTCGTCGTCCTGATGTGCAAATTTGTCATCTGATTTGGGTACAGGGATGAAAGAGTGAACCTTCTAGTAGTTGGTTTTCTCTGAGTGTCCCTCAAGATAGGTGGCACAAATGGGAGAATGACATGTGAAAATGAAGGCAAAGATCTACAATGGAAGGGCCACCAACAATTGCCAGCAAAGGAGCAGAAACTGAGGAAGAGGTATAAAGCAGATTCTTCTCCGGCTCCTTCAGAAAGAACCAATCCCATCAGCACCTTTTAATTAGCAAGGTTCTAGTGGACTTGAGCCAAGAAGAATCTTTCAGTCTAGTCATAATCCTGTGGTACGTGCCATAAATTATTTGCTCTTAGTGATCTATGGAATATGATTACTTATCTGATGCTATATTAAAGATTTTATATTTGTTATCTAATTTAATCCCCACAACAGTGCCAAGAGACGGGCATTCTCCTCATTTTACAGAAAGGGAAGTGAAGATGAGAAAAGGCAAGTAATTTGCCCAAGTCACACAGTTTGTAAGTCGCACAGCTGAATCCAAGCATGTCTACGTTATTCCGGGACCTGAACTTTGTTAAGTTGCTATGCTAACTATTTAGACAGGAAATAGACCCAGAACCCCAGGTCTGGTAGATAGAATATTAGAATGAGATTGATTTTTAATTTTTTATACCATTCTTCGGCCAAATCAAATTTGCTTTTCACTCAACATTTGATCAGTGACTCATGGTTTTCTCTTTTCTTTTCTTTTTCATTTTGGGAGTAGAAGCCATTGGGCCAGCAAAGCAGAAGCATGTGAAACCCTCCAGCAGATAAACATTTTCCATTCACATATTGAAGAAAATAAAAAATCCAAAATAAAAGAACCCAAATGGCAACACTGCAAAGCCATTTATTCATAAAAATAAATTTTCAGTGAAGTCTTTCATTTGGAAATTAGATCCAACTTCTGCTTACGGAAAAAGCAAGTAAAAGACAGGGAGAACCATAGGTCGGCTAACTATATAGCCACAGGGTGATACTTAAGAGTTCAACAATACAAAAATGTAGATTTCAAAGATTTTAACAATTTGTTTGCATATCATGCACTGTGAAATCAGGCATTGTAAGGAAACAGTCTCACAGCTAGTTCAGAATGATATAATTCAGGACAGATTTTTTTTTCTGTAACACATGGTTTTGAAATTGAAGATTTCTTTTCTTTGAAGGAAGATGGAAAAGTCATTATGTACCAAGTGCAAAAAATTAAGTTTAGAGTAAGATTTTCATGGAAACTAACATTTCACTTCCTGCTTAACTTTGATTGAGTGGCTGTATTTCTTGTCAGCAAAGAGTTTTCCACGGTTGAGGTCTGTAGTAGTCTAATGAAAGTAATATAATGATAAGACTTTCATAGCCCAAAGGACAATAATTTATTTCTGTTGTTAATTGAAAATGTTTATTTTTCTTGATTATTCCAGAAATTATCTTTAATGCGCAGTTGCATGCCTTTCCTTATGGGAAACTAGTAGTCTTTCATTCTTTTGGCTTAAAATGTAATTATTCATTCTTTTGCACATACAACATATTATCTTCTATGAGCAAGACAATACACTGAATGTGAGAGATGGTAAGTCATGGTCTTTGCCCTCTAGGATTTTATAACTTGCAAATAATCTGAGATAAGAGGGTAGAAAATGAACGAGAATGCTCTATTCTTTCCTGAGCACCGGACGCCTTCTAGGTTTGGGGCTAAGAGCTTTACATATATTGTCTTATTTAATCCTTAAAACAATCAGTATTAGTTGATTTAAACTCCAGTTCTGTTGCCTAAAAGGCTATTTCCTTAATTTCATCCTGAAAGTAAGAATATCCTCACATGAGAGTTAAATTATTTAGAAAATTCTTAGAAGAGGAAAGGCTTTAGGATTATAAGATCTTTATTAATTTCCTGGGATTGCTGTAACGAAGTACCATAAACCGGGTGATTTGAAGCCACAGAAATTTATTCTCTCATAGTTTTAGAGGGGAGAAGTCTGAAATGAAGGTGCCAGTAGAACCGTGTTCTCTCAGAAGACTCTAAGGAGGGGCCTTTCCTTGCTTCATCCTGGCTTCTGTTGGCCGTGGGCAATTCTCGGCATTCCTTCGCTTTGCATGTTCGTTTGTATGTTGTACAGATCTGTGATCTGGAAAGTAAAAATGCCTGGTCTCAGTGGGGATTTATGTTTCTAAACTGAGAGCAGGAGTGCTTTGCTTGTTCATTTGTTTGTCAGCAGAGAGAAGAGCCCTATCCACATGATATGGTGGGAAGTGAAAAGAAGTTAACCCACAGACAGGTCATCCCTATTTTTTCCCTCCCAGGAAGCCTCAGGGCTCTCAACTTAGAACAAGTTACAGTGAGTACAGTTCCAGAAGTTGTAGAGTTGAGAATATTTACCTCAACTCTGATGGGCTTTGAAGGTAGTGAGCCCTAAACTTCCTAGCTCTATGGCCATGAACAAGAGACTTGATTCAAATTCCAGTTTTTTCACCTGTAAAATGCAAATAATAAGACATTGCATGAAGATATTATGATATTATGCATAAAGAGACTGGCATCATGCCTGATACATAAAGGACCGTAATAGTTTGTTCTATTTCTTTGTCTTTTGGCTGATGTGGATATGCTATATTATGAAGGGGTCATACTTGGGAAATCTGGAGTAGGGCCCCTTCAATTAACATATAGAATAGGAAAACAGCAAAATGGAGAAAGATTAGCATGTAACAGACCAGAATGATACTAAATAGTTACCAAATGTTTATAAAAACTTGAAGTATGCAGGTTTAAATTGCCCTTTTGCTGTTTAAACAGAAACCTCCACAATGAGTAATGTTTCAGGTGCTAAAAGTAGTTTAGTGTCTAGTGTCACAAAATTGATGGTGCAAATTTTTCTTACATTAAAAAACCTATAATCATTTTGTCCAAATGTTGTAAACAACATTCTTTATTCTAATTGAAATGAGTGCTATATTGTTGATTAATTAAACAGAAACATTGTAATTTAATCTCTAGTCATTAACATCATTTCAAAACCATTGAACTGTGTTTTTTAAGTTTACAATACTAGCAAAGAAGAATCCATAGTAAAAGCAAAAATTGCCATTAATCAAGGACTAAGCTTCTTAAAAATAAGAATGTATTAGACTTATAGCAAATTTTAAGTCCAGTAAATGGTTTTAATAGGTTTTTATTGTTAATTATTCATAAAAGTATGCATTGTTTTAAATATTCCAGCCTGTCGAGGTTTATATTCTATTTTTATCACCGCTTTACACACTTTCCTCTTCTCCAATTACGTATGCTCTTATCACCTCCTTCTGTATTTCTTTTCACGTTACATATTTCATTATCGCATTTATTCATTTTCTTAGTGATAAGATTTCAAAACAATTCCCTTCCTTTCACAGACACAGTTATTTCTACCATAATTACTTTAAGAATTGAAATCTTGACAAATTCAAAATGCTCCAGTTTATACTTAAAATTTATATTGTATGTATGTCTACAGGACATTAAATTTAAAAAGAGGAAAAAATACAAAAAAATTAGCTTAGGTTTTTTTTAAATTAGCTATTTGGTTTTTTTGTTGTACAGCTTTATCCATTCTAACTAAAGAAATAAAAATTGAATTAGAGAAAAATACACACATATATGCACACATATATGTATATTTTATAAAGATTTTCTTTATAGAGTTACTACTAATGCATTCTTTTTTTTTTTTTT
>CAUYRT010101528.1:0-46182 GCA_963574885.1 Lepilemur ruficaudatus | reverse complement strand
GCCGCCCCCGGGCCGCGGGAGGAGCGGGGAGGTTGAAGCCGCGCTCCGGCGGCCGCCCGCGGGGGCCGGGAGTCGCTGACGGGAACAGCGCCCGCGAGCAGCCGCTCCCGCCCGGGACGCCGCGCGACGGGCCCGGCGGGCAGGGCGAGGAACGGCGACCGCGGCTCGCCGAGTCGTCTCCGTTCCTCGCCTCCCCTTGCGCTCTTGCTTCGCGTCCCTAATTATCGTCCCCGCCCCGGGCCCCGCTCCCGCCGCCCCGCGGGGGGCTGGGGAGGCCCGCATCGCCATGGCAACGAGTCTTCCCGCGGCGTGCGGAGCTCGAGGGGGGGAGGGGTCTGCGGGGGGGGGGGCCCGACGGCGGCTGCTAGCGTCTCCAGGCCCTGCGCCGCGTCTGAGCGGGGGCGCCGGGAGACGGGGGGGCCCACGCGTGCCGGCCACGCGACGCGGCGTGCAGCCCGGCTCGGTGGGCCGGTTCCCCTCGTGGTTCTGTCCCAGCCTCCCTCCGGTGTGGAAACCAGCAGTTCCTGTGGGGAGAACAAGAGTTTGAACGGTGGAGTTCATTTCTCTGTGGCTGAGGCCATTGACTTCTTCTTACAATTTTTTTAAGTTTTAAACATTTATTTAAAATCATGAATTATATTTTTTCCCATTCAGAAAGGCATAAGAAAGGAAAGGAAAATGATCCATCATAGCCTCCAGTTCTTCTGCCCAGAGACAACCCTTGTTAACATTTTGTCGTCATCCTTCCAGATTCTTTCTGTGCACACGGACACGTATGTATGTATGTAGGCGTATGTACAAGAGTAGATTATGCTGCACATGATGTTCCGTATTTTCTCGTAATTTTGTCTTAATTTTCCCTAGACATAGAAGGATGTAGAAAAATCTGCATCATTATTTCTGATGGCAACATGGGATATACCGTAACTCATTAACTAAGTTGCTATTGTTGGAAATTTAAATTGCTTCCCAAGTTTTACTCTTCTACATAGTGATATACATCCCTGGACAGACATTTTTCATACTCTGTTAGTTTTCTTAAGGTAAACTTGTAGAAGTAGAATTTCTGGGGCAAATGGTATAATGCACATTTCTAGATTCTGGGTCTAGATTTTTTAGGAGCCAGTGGCTTTGTTTCCTTCTCCATAGGTATTGGAAATAAAAGGGAAAGATGTATGATACATGGTGACTTCATCCAGATTCCCCCAAAATAGAATCTGAAAAAAGAATTTGGGCGTGAGTAGTATTTGTCACACGTGATCCAGCAAGAGTTCCCAGGTGAGCAATAAAAGATGCAGAACTGAGTGGGTTAGTGCTGGGGGCAGGCCTTCTGGAGAGCCTCTGGGAGACCACCAGAACATTCCTCCGAATTGTCCCCCATTAGGGTCTGCAGGACGTGACCTCTGCTGATCTTCTCACTTTCCCCTCTGTTACTTGGCAAATGTCTGCATGTAAATTTTGAGGGAGGCCGATGGGATGTGAAGGCAGCACCTATAGCTTCAGCTACAAATGACTTAGTTATTAATCCTTCCCCCCGGCCTGAAGCCAAGGGGTGAGCTTAATGCAGGACGAAATTGCACACTGGGTTAAAATTTCCCTCAGTCCCTTCACCCTCCCTCCTTGTTCCCTAAACCATCTCTTGGTGCCAGCCCCGGCTGTTCCCAAGGCACAGCAAAGCGGTGGCTGGTCTTCTCAACACGTCAGTGTGAGAGGTAAAGTCAGTTGCCCTTCAGGCATGTTGACCTTTTAAGACAGACACCAAAGGGGAGGATAATCCTTAACCAAAGGAATTGCTGGTGATGCTGCTGTTCCAGGCACGGTGGCCGCTGGATGTGTTTTGGGCGGGAGCATCTGAGCCTGAGGTTGGTCCAGCAGGGGAACTGCTGGGTGTTCCCCGGAAGGGAATTCTGCGTGTCCCTTCCAGAGCGGCAGCAGGTGAGAGGAAGAAGGCAGAGGCGGAGCGGGAGGAGAGAGCCTGGTGCCTCAGTTCCCCCACAGGGATGGCACTTGCTGGCCCGTGCATTTTAGAAAATGAGGCAGGAAAGCGGACGTGGGACCAGGCCTGTGGCTGGAGGGAAGGGGAAAGGTAAGATCGGAGTGGGATGGGTTGTTAAAAGAAGAGGAGTTAGTGGGAGAAGATGAAGAAGGACCTCAGCTGGCTCTGGGCTCAGTGAGGCACTTTGAAGAGGGACATAATTACAGCCACGGGTAACCTCTCCCTTCTTCCACTCTGCCGTCCGTCTGGCCATTCCTCATCAGTCTTCATTCAGGGTCCACTTTTGTCCTGCCCACCCTATAAATGCCGATGCCACTTAGAGTTCTGTGCTGCGCCTTTGGCAGAAGTTACGGCAATGGGAGGACTCTTGGGGCAGATATTTATTCCCTTTAGTCTGTGTGTGCTGTGGGTGTCTTCATATTCGAAAGCTAGTGTCCCCAAATACGCTGTGAGCTGCTTGAGCATGATGGCTTTGGCTTTTTCTTCCCTGGTTAGGCACATGCCGTGGCTGTCATGCACTGGCTGAACTGGCCACTGTAGCAGTTTCTCCACTGGTATGAGATCAGCCCAATCCCTCAGCTCCTTTGGTACATAATTCTCCCTTAGCAGGTTGAGCACTTTCCATATGGGCCACCCTGGACTTAGCCCTAGTTACTGGTCTGGTGGCCAGGGAGAAAGAGGAAAGGCAGGGAGAAGATTCTAAGAGACCAAATGGTGTTCCGTAGGGCATCTGCCTAATCCGAGGCGTCTGCGTGGCGTTCTGTAAGGGAAGGCTGCTATCCTCTAACACGGTGGAGCGAGTCACTTCTGAAAACCCAGAACGTGCAGGCGGAACTTAAGGGACTTGAAGGTTCTCGAGTGCATCTACTCAGGAAGCCCCGCTCCACATCTTGGTCCCGCACAGAACTCTCAATCTGTATCGGGCCCTGACTCTGTTATGTGAGCTTTGCTTTTCTGAAGGTCTTGAGTTGGGTTCTCAGCTTGCTCTTCCCCCTGGCTGCAGGAGACGTTTTCCGTGTGTGGTTTAACACTGCCGAGGAAGCCTCTGCCTCTCACGCTTTGCTTTGAACCGGTAACTGATTAAGAGCCCATCGTCTTCTCTCTGCAGCACGTCAGTGTTGTTCGGCAGCCGCCGTCAATCTGCAGCTGTCATGATGATATTTGCCCCTTGCCTCCCACAGGCAGGAGCCACTGCATACACCAGTGCCTTGCCTTTAGCCTGTGTCACCTGTCAGCTCACCACAGGTGGAATTCTCAGCAATGGCACCGCTACCTCGGCCCAAGGCCTTTTCATACACAACTCTGCCGTGAACAGGGACCCGTGTTGCCCACTAGCTGGCGAGTGAGCAACTCCACAGTCTCATCTTTCCAATTTTCTCTGAAGAGTGTTCCTGGCACCAACTGCCTTAGGGTGGGTTTCCTAAAAGCAGAGTCTGAGACAGGGATTGGGGTGCCTGTGATTTACTGAGGGAATGCAATCCGGAGACAGGGAGTGAAGGAAGCAGGAGGGGCGGGGGTACAAACCTAAGCATGGAAGTGATCCCTCCGGGAGCCCTAGGGCGTCATGAAGCAGACTGGAAGCAAAGGAGCCAGGCTTTTGCACCCTCCTTGCAGCTGGGCATTAGCTGCAGGTTTCTGGGGTGGGGGTGGGGGTGTAGTCTCCTGTGTGAGCCACCTCCTGGCTCCTGCTTGGCTGAGGGCAATGCCCTGGTAGTTGGCAGAGGGGTGTCCTGGCCTGTAAAGTGATCTGGGCAGGGCACCAACTGCTCCTAAGATTATTTCAGTAAATAGCACTTCAGTCCACCAGTTGCTTAAGATAGAAACCTAGGGATCATTTTTGTCTCTTTCCTTTTCTTCAACCCTCAGTCCAATCCAATCTCCTAAATATGTATTCAGTCTCCTAATTATTCCATTCACTTTTTTTCTATTCTCTTGGTCACTATCCAAGGTGACATCACCACCCTCTATTGTCTCATTACTGCAATGGCCCCTAACTAACTGGCCTCTAGTTTATTGTCTACAAGGCAGCCAAAGTCATCTTTCTAAAAATCCCCATTTTCATGACATTCCTTTATTAAACCCCCAGCGACTCTCCTTTGCTCTTAGGATCATTTAAAACTCTATTTGGCTTAAAATATCCTGCAGGACTTTGGTCCTGCTCATGGTTCCTGGCTCCCCTCTCACAACTCACAGACTCCCATAGCTGGACCAGACGGCCTTCATTTATTTATTTGAGTATGGAAAACCTTCTCTTGACTTTATGTCTTTGCACATATTTTTCCTCTGCCTGCAACACCTTAACCACATCTGATTACCTCTCGTTCATCTTTAAGTATCTGCATAGTTACAGCTTCCCCCGGAGAAGCCCTTTTCACTCCTAGCCTCTCGGCTCCCGTGGACCTCACACTTCACCATCATCTCTGTCATCACGTGGTGTCATCATGGCCCTTCTAGTTTCCCTCATCCCTCCCGCAGAGTGCTATTTCCCCACCCTCCTTCTCTTTCATCTCCCCCTCTGCCCATTTTTAAAGAAAAGTTTCTTTCCATTATCTCTCCTCTTGTAGTTTGGCAGTGATATATCTGATTTCTGCTCTTTAATGGTTTAGCATGAATTTGCCACTTAACTGAAATTCTAAGCTTCGTGACAGCAGGGCTGGTGCTTATGTTAGTTTTTGTATTACGAGTGCCTGGTATATGGATGGAGCTTAATAGATGTTTATTATATGAACTAATAAATGAATAGAAAAATCTCATTTCTTTTGTTCCCTGATGTTCTAAGTGCCAGTACCTGCAACTTTACCTTGCATATGATGAATGCTTAATAAATATTTGCTGAATTCAGCAATGAACTTAGCTTTTCCTTTCCATTTGCATGACAGCTGTCCCGTCTGACTCAGTTTCTCAGCACCTGTGTCCAGTGTCATGTAGCCAAGAGTGACATCAGAAAAATGGCAGGCTGGGGGGCTCCAAGTTCTCATTTACCCAAAGATACATCATAAAAAACAAAAACAAAAGTTAAAACAAAACCCCAGAAGCTGTCCTAACCAGCTTTGCAGGAGTTCTGGAAACCAGTCAGAGATTTACAGCAATTAACCAAATGTACAATCAAGAAAGAGCTATATTCAAAATGAAGGGAAAGTTTTGTGGAGTTTTTACTCACCATTCTCCCGTGCCTCCCACTACACCCAGCACAGTGGTGGTTTTGATCTTGGGCAGGCAGCTCAGTTCCCAATTACCCTCCTGAACTGGAGGGAGCAAAGATCTTATTTACAAATTATTGTGCACATCTGTTCTAAGCTCTCTGGGGGACACTTGAAGGACTGATGTAATGTGCTAGTTTCTGTTCTGCATAACTAGAAGGCACCTGGGAATTCAGCAGTCACTGCTCGGAAAAGCCACAAGGCATCACAAAGCCGGAGATGCCTGGGTCAGGAGATTCTCGGTGGAGACATACAGTGGAAAATCTAAGGCCTGGAGAAGAAACTGGGGTTAGACTCTTTAGGAGATTACGATATTCAAAAGCAGTCATGTATACAGTAGAATTTAGAAACTCGTACACATGCCCAGGCAAGATATATGCTCAGAAACATCCTGGAAGACATTAAGCTGATATGTTGGGCTGATCCTTGGGCTCAAAGCAAGCCTCGGTGGTAAGGAGTGGCTCTAGCACAGAGCCAATCTGCAAAGACTGGGAGACGCAGCTCTTCTCTCATTTCAGTCTCTGGGGGCTGCTTTTTGTTTGTTTGTTTGTTTCAGCTCCCAGCATTTTAGTAAATCTTTGCTAAAGCATTATTTGAATATAAGCTAAAGCATAGAAACTTCAGTGACCACGTATAATAAGCCATAGTCTGTGCAAAAATTATTTGAAAAAGTCTCATAACAAATTTACAACTACAGCCTTCAACAACAGCCAGAAAGAAAGAAAGAAAGAAAGAAAAGAAAGAAAGAAAGAAAGAAAGGAGAGGGAGAGAGAAATAGGGGGGGAGAGAGAGAGAGAGGAGAGAGAGAGAGAGGAAAGAAAGAAAGGAAAGAAAGGAAAGGAAAGAAAAGAAAGAAAGAAAGAAAGAAAGAAAGAAAGAAAGAAAGAAAGAAAGAAGAGAAAGAAAAGCTGGAGCAAATCCTAGGGAAGGGGGAAAATTCAATTTCCAGAGTTACCACATTGTAATAATCAAATGCCAAATTTTCAACAGCACAAGAAACTCACAAGGCATACAAAGAAACAAGAACACATGATTGACTCAAAGGAACAACATAATTGAAAGAAGCTGTACTCGAAGAAGCCTAGGCTTCAGAAGCACTAGACAAAGACTTTAAAACAACTGTCTTAAATATGGCCAAAAAGCTAAGCCAGAACATGGACAAAGAACTAAACGAAATCAGAAAAATGGTATATGAACAAAATGAGAATCTCAAAAAAGAGATAGAAATTATTAAAAAGAATCAGAAATTCTGGAGCTTAAAAATACAATGACTAAAATCAAAAAATTACTAGAGAAGTGCAATAGCAGATTGGAGCAGGCAGAAGAAAGATCCAGCAAACTTAAAGATAGGACAATTGAAAGTACTAAGTCTGAGGAAGAGGACCAAAAAATGAAGAAGGCCGGGCACTGTAGCTAATGCTAGCAGTTTGGAAGGCTGAGGCTGGAGGACCACTTGAGGACAGGAGTTCAAGACCAACCTGGGCAACAAAGTGAAACCCTGTCTCTACAAAAAATATAAAAATTAGCTGGGCATAGTGGTGCACACCTGTAGTCTCAGCTATTCGGGAGGCTGAGGCAGGAGGATTCCTTGAGCCCAGGAGTTTGAGGTTGCAGTGACCTATGATGACACCACTGCACTCCAGCCTGGGTGACAGAGCAGGCAAGACCCTGCCTAAAAAAAAAGTGAAGAAAGTGATCAGAACAGAAGGGACTTGTGGGACACTTTTAAGTGGCCAACCTATACATCTCCAGAAGGAGAAGAGAAAGGGAATGGGTCAGAGAGATTATTTGGAGAAATAGTGGCTGAAAACTTTCCAAATTTGAGGAAAGACATGAATTTATAAATTCAGGAAGCTCAACAAACTCCAAGAAGAGTAAGCCCAAAAGGACTCACATCAAGACACATTATGATAGAACTATCAAAAGCCAATGACCAAGAGAGAATCTTGAAAGTAGCAAGAGAAAAGTGACATCACATACAGGGATCCTCAATAAGGTTATCGGTTGATATCTCATTAGAAGCCATAGAAAGCAAAAGGTTATGGTATAATTTATTTAAAGTATTGAAAGAAAAAAAAAACCCTGTCAAACAGGAATTCTATATATGGCAAAACTATCCCTGAAAAATGAAGGAGAAATTAAAATATTCCTAGATAAACAAAAGATAAGGGAATTCTTCCCGGCTAGACCTGCTGAGTGACAAAGTCTAAATGGAGTCCTTCAGGATGAAATAAAAGAACGCTACATAGCAGTTCAAAAAATGTGCCATCTTTGGCAAAGGCAAATATATGAGCAAACTTAAAAGCAAGTATTATTGCAATTTTGATTTGTAACCTCACTTTTTATTTTTCTGCAAGATTTAAAAGAAAAATGCATAAAATAATTATAAATCTGTTATTGGACACTAAATGTACAAAGCTGTAGTTTTTTACGTCAATACCATGGGGAGGATGGAGCTGTGTAGGATTACTCTTTGTGTGTGATTAAAGTTAAGTAGATATCAATTCAAATTAGATTGTTATACCTATTTATAATCTTATTCCAACTTGCCCTTCTAGAATCACCCTCTGCTGAAGCCAGACAATGCCCCAAACAGACATGGCTGCGCTTTCCCTCTCCTCCTAGCCTATCTCAATCCTAATCCAGCCTCCTAGGGCAATCTTGAACTCTATCTCTTTCTGGAAGCTCTCCCTAAACTTTCTAATGCTGACAGGTCATTTCCTCCCCTGAGCAGCAGAATCGTAGTTTGTCTGTGCCCCCATGGTTTAGTTCTTAGTATAGCCTTCTGGCTGGAGTGTGAACACCAGGCCTGTGCATCTGCATTTCCCACACTTCTAGCACTGCATGTGTGCGATCCACCTGTCCATGCTATGTGGCCTTCCAGGGAATGTTTGTTCAGTGATATTCCTTGGAAGGTCCCTCCTGGAAGTAGCTGGAGCCAGCACAGCCATCTTCTTAAAAGATGAAGCTGGGGCACTGGCCCATAGTGTGAGGGTGTGACTAGGGGCTCAGGACAGTGACCCCTCCAGCCAGGGCCCGAGGCTTTTTCATCCTGGATCCCCACTGCCCAGCAGCAGCTAGGACCACCACAGTGCCCACTGCAGCTGGTTGACTGAAACACGTTTCCAGGAGTAGATCTCTCATGGCCACCTGTGTCCTTTAGGACAAGTCACTTCTCCTCTCTGGACCTTAGTTTTTGCAGATATTTCAAAATAAGGAACTGGAGTAGATGATAATGAATGTCTCTTGAGCTCTAAGGGTCTATGCTTCTTTGCATGAGAAAAAGGCCAAGGCCTTCATCCACCCCAGCACCTCCCTTTACTTAAGCCAGCGGGCCCTGAGCACGGCTGGGGGAAGGCGGACTCAGGGGTCCTTACCAACTGTTGCTTAGCTGTGGGCTCTGGCCCAGCAATATCTTCTCCTCACTGGACCCTGCCTCTCTTTTCCCTACTGTGATCTTTTCCTAAAATTCTATACAAGAGTTTTTGTGGCCATTGCTCAAAAACAAATTCTAAAGACTCTGTGCCTGAGAGATTTTAGAGTGGCCTCTGTGACCCACCTCCTAGAGTCCATGACTTTGTATAACCCCCTGAGCCTGAGCAGGACCTATGACTTGCTCCTATCTGATGGAGTATGACAAAGATAATGGGATGTCACTCTCACAATTAGGTACATTATATAAGGCTCTCTTAGCAGACTGGTGCTAGAGACTCCCCTTAACAGCTCAGTGAAAGATACAGCCGTGTTGGAGAAGTTCACATGTCAAGGAACTGCAGGCACCTCAGGGACACAAAGGAGGCCTCCAGCCAATAGCTGGCAAACAGCTGGGGCCACCACATTCACACGGAATGAATTCTGCCAGCAACCTGAATGAGCCTGGAAGCGGACTCTTCCCCAGACGAGCCTCCAGATGACAATGCGGCCTGGCTGGCACCTTGATCGCAGCCTGTGAGACTCTGGACAGAGGACTCAGACTCCTGCCCATAGAAACTGTGAGATAATAAATCCATTAAGTCAGTGGTGATCTCTTATGAAATACAGAAAACTAACACAGACTGGGGTCAGCCAATAAACAGTAGCTGAGAAGCAGAATGTCTTTAAAGGAGTCTGACTGCACTCTCCAGCCTTCACCTTGGAGCCCAGACCCCAGAGCAGCTGGGTTGCAACAGGCCATGGCTGCAAGGCGTCTGCCTTCCCATCATGAACTGACCTATCTAAAATTCAGGAAGGGCGAACTGTCCTGATGGGTGGAGTTCAGCGTGGCAGCTTGCCGATACAATGGGATGCGATGAGGCTCCAGATTTGGTCCTCCCTTGCCTTCTAGAAACACACTCAGGCCCTGGCTTTCCAATAGAGTCTTTAGGGGTGATGCTGCTAAGGGACATTCTTAATCCCAGCAACCTAGATTAGCAGGGAGAGGAGAGGCAGGAGAGGAAAAGAGGCCAGTCTCAAATATGATAAAACCAAATAAAAAATACATTATAGTAAGTTATGTCTTAATACTTTCAATCAATTCAAAGATGAACCAATGGTTAATGATTCTTGTTAGACTTGCTTTTATGATTGGACAACCATGCTTTGTAATTTGTATATTAATTGCTAATATTCAAATGAGAGTTTGAAGATTTTAGTTTTTTTAAAAAAATAGACTAAACATGATCACAATCTTTATGGTATTAGTTTGTGTTTTGAGAGAGAGACAGATGGCGCAACTGTACTGGCACAGCTCCTGTTCGATAGTCCCCAAAGTCAAATGAGGTGTCTACAAATGGTGGGATTTTTGCTCTATGCCCAAAGCGTTGGCCAACCTGAACCCCGTTTTGCTGTCCAGGCACCTCCGTGAAACTGCCACTGGGAACGGGAAGGGCATGTTTGCAACTGCTACACCTTCCTGTTTTCCATCTGGTCAGGAGGAAAGGAGCTCCCCCCGCGCCTCCCCGCTCCACTGGACTGCCTGCCTTTGTGGAATTTAACATTCGTCTTTCTTCCCTTGGAAAACCCCCAAAGATCAGCCCTGGAGCCCACGTGGGGTGGATATAGGACTCTGAGGGGACCAAATGGGCGTTGGGTCAACCAGATTCATTCCAGAGAATTTGCAGTTTGACACCAGATTCATGTCTGTCAGAAAATGTTGGCAATCAGAGAAATGAGGTAAGGCGCCGGAGTGCACTTCTGGGTTCTGGGCCTTTGCCCGCTGGCTGGTGATCATGCTTCCTTTCTCCCCCTCTCCCGCAGCTCCAGAAACTGCAGAGGCCGTGGAGGGTTCCCCGGACGGTCGCTCCTGAGAAGGGAGCAACGTTCCCCTCCCGCATCTGAGTCAGTACCTGTCCCTGAAAGAGGGTCCGTACATTGCAGATCACAGGGTGAAACTGCTGCCTACGGGCTTGACATAGAGGAGCTAAAGCTCAGTTTCTGCCAAACTCACCGCAGACCCCGTCTTTCCTTCCAGAGAGCCTGGCCACGGAGGTCAGGGAGTGAATTGCTCGCAGGGAGGGGCGGGGCAGAGCGCAGCAGGCCCGGCCGTCTGGACAGGCGTGTGGGGCCAGGGCAGCTGTTCCTGCCCAGCACGGTTTCTCCTGGGGCTGTCCTTGGCCCCACGCGTACCTGAGATCACCACCCTCTCTCCCAGGGCGCCCCAAGCTGGGACTGAAGGCAGCATAGCGCAGGGCCCCGTGCTAACCCAGAACCCTGACACCTGAGGCCAGGTCTGCCACCCTCTAGCTGTTGCCCTGGACAGTTCAAGTTCCTGGGTGTGTTCCCATCTGTCCCTGGGGGTCGTGTCATGGGAGAATCTCTGGTGACCAGGAAGGAGTCTGATTTTTTTGTTTCTTATATTAGTATTAGCTGGGTTTATCTGGCTGTGTGTCATAGAGACCCCAGATAACAGTGGCTTACGCAAGATAGTTTCTTTCTACTGCGAAAGTCTAGATGCAAGTACTTGGTGGCACAATGGCTCTGTGGTCATCCCCAAAGCAAGCGCTCCAGGTGCCTGCTCAGCCCCACGTACACGCCCCGAGAGCAGGAGGGAGCAAGCAGAAGGAAAGACACACCCCCCCCCCTTTACCAGATCGTGCTCCGCAGCCTGCATCTGCTCTCGCCCCGCGCGCCTGTCGCAGCTCAGCTCCCGGCCTGCCGGTGACAAACGCAGCCACAGACCCAGCCACGTACTGAGAGGCCTGTTGCTGTGCGGGAAGGTGTGAATGAGTACTGAGGGGACAGCAGTCAGCCTCTGCCACATTTTTTTTCATTAAACTTTTGTACTATACTGATTTTTAAATTTCAAAATACGCAGATATGCGCCCTCCCCCCCCCCCCCGGGGACTAACATTAACAGCTGGATGTGTGTTCTTCCATGCCTTTCTTGAGAGTCATTCAAAAACATGCAAACTTTTCCATCTCCCCACCCACTTTTAATTTTTTTCAACAGAAATGAAATCATTCTATACACAGTATTTTCTGCTAGTTTCCGATTCTTAGTGAGCCTGTTTATATGTGTCTCTAAGCTTTTCTTTTTAATAATTGCATAAAGTCTCATAGTACAGCATGGATTTCACAGTATGGGTGTGCTGTGTGTTTGTCTACTGCCCCTCAATTGAGTTTATAAGTTATTTCCTTTTTTGTCACTGTAGCCAGTGTTGCACCAAACAGTCCAGTACACATATGCTTAGGTATTCTCCCTGTGGGATACTAAATCAAAGGACATGTACAATTTAAACTGCAGTAGATTCTAGGAGGTAACTTTCTGAAAAGATTGTCATTGGCGGCAAATGGGAATGGCCAAGTGGCCTTTGGCGCTGTCCCCTGCTGTTGGAAGGAAGAAGAGGAAGGCGCA
Organism: Lepilemur ruficaudatus; assembly: GCA_963574885.1. Classification (NCBI taxonomy): domain Eukaryota; kingdom Metazoa; phylum Chordata; class Mammalia; order Primates; family Lepilemuridae; genus Lepilemur; species Lepilemur ruficaudatus. The sequence goes on along the minus strand of CAUYRT010101528.1, from coordinate 34,154 downwards.
GGAGGGGTGCAGGGAAGACTGGAGAGTTCCAGGAATGCTTTTCCTGGTTTAGCAGCCGAGAAAGTGCTTCATCCTCAGATTTCAGAAAGAGAGACAACGACAGCATCTCACCCTTGGCTGCCTGAGAAGCAGATGAAATCACAGGGCCTGTGGCAGGGCTGGGCCTGCCCTGGGGAGGCTGGAATGAAGATTAATTGGGCTGAGCAGAATGGACATGACCTCAACTCCCCGCCCAGTGCAGGGCCGGGCTGGGGGCCGGGCGGGGGGCGGGGAGCAGGGTGGAACCACCAGTCCCCAATTGGCAGAGCTTTTCCTTCTTGCCCAAAGGCCAGTTCCTGTTGTCCAGACCAGGAAACCGAGGCCCAGGGAGCTGCAGACCTCAGCCAAGTTCGCTGGGGAACTTTGGGGCAGAGTCTGGGTCTAGGACCCGGTTCCCGTTCCCATCACTGGTGGTCTTGCCCTTGGCCAGCATCTGCAGCTTTGGGGCTTGAGGTGGCCTGTGCTCCTTCCAGCTTGCAGCCTGGGGGAGGTGGCAGGGTGGCTGCACAGCTTGTCATGTGTGGGTGTGCCCAGGTGGGTGCCAGCTGGTGCCACAGCCCACTCAGGAGCTGCTCCCTCTCGTTCCTTCTCTTCCTCCTCCTTCTTCTCGGGGCACACTCAGCAGTCGGCAGGTCTTGGCAACAAACGAGACCCAGCCCCCAGCTGCTCAAGGCAGGGAGGGGAGCTGGCATTTCCTGCTCCCCTTGCACCGCTGGGGGTCCCAGTTACTCCCTCACACCAGCCCAGCAGGGAGAGGGGATGACACTGGGGAAGGCAGGCTAATTCCTCCAGGGCGCCCTGCTTTCATGTCAGGGTGTCCTGCCTGGGGGTGAGCAGGGGCAGTGCCCAAGAGCTCAGGTGAGCCCCAGGCAGCCACACCCCCTGCAGAATTCACTTCCCCAAGCCCAGGTTCCTGCTCCTGGAGGGATGCATCCTCCCACCTCACCCCCACCCGACACCATGTAATTGCGTCTGGGGTACAGGACAGTAAGCTGACCCCTGACCGAGCAATTTTACCCCCGGCCAACAAGAGAAAATGACCCACACGGTTGGAGAGAGGAGGATGGTTTCTCCATCTCCATAAATCCTGCATATCCACGTCTTCCAGTGAAATAACAGCCGTCACTGTGCACAGACAGGTCAGAGTTATTAACTCTGAACAATTCTAATTCGGGAAGCTACTTTCCTCACTTGGGCTGTCAGCGCTAAGCCCGGGTACCATGAGCATGCCCAGCTTGTCTGGGCCCACTCTGCAGAGCCAGGGCGGGAGTGAGCCCCTGCATGTCCTTGTTTGTTAGCAGTGGCTTTTCCTGTGTGGGGACACCCCATTCCATCGCCCTCCCCTACGTCACTCAGCAGCTTATATTTAGCTGTTGTTTTGCCCACGTCTGGGGAAGCGCTACCTTCATGCGCTTCAGGGTGAAGACAGAGGCCCAAAGCTGTTAGACGTTTGCTCAGCAGCTCAGGAAGCTCTTGCATCCAAGGACGCTTCTGGATTTGGAAAAGGAGGGACATCCCAGGCTTGTTCGAGGGCAAGGGCAGCGGCTATCTTGTCCTTTCAGACAGTCAGGTACGAGCTCTCTGCGGGGCAGGCACTGACTGCGTGTGTGTATACCTGAATCCCCAGCGCCTACGCAGGGCCTGGCTCAGAGAACGTGCTAGAGAAATATGACCGGCAAGTGCAGACACACCCTGGGCAGGAGTGACTGCCACCAAGAGACCACTGCCTTTTTGTGGCAGGGGTGGCTACAGTTCAGGCAGAAGGGACCCTATGGCACTGCCTCGGCCCCTGGGGCAGGCTTTTGGAGGACTAGGGGCATTCCCTGCGGGGGGCTTGCCCATGGCTTTCCAGGGCTGGGTCACACTGGACAAGGCAGCTGCAGGTTACACCAGGTGACAGGGAGCAGGGGAGGTTGTGCCCAGGGAAGGGCCTGTGCTTTGCCGCAGTGGGTGATTTAAATCCACCGGCCCTAGCAACTGTTGCCAAGATGACCAAACCGCCGAGGAAGCCTGCAGGTGGCTCACTCCCTCCTGGGGGCCCTGAGGGAGGCATGTGGGCCCCAGAGAAGGGTCTCTGGGGGAGGTTGGGAGGCAGGTGCCCACCGAGGGCTCCTGGGGCTTCTGCGCGCTACGGAGATGAGCGCGGCCATTTTTCATCTGTGATTAAATTGCGCTAATTTCATTCTGCAGCACAGAGCTGGGGAATCAGGGTTCTTGAAAAATGTTATTATCTCAGCCCAGTCTGTGTAAATGTCATCTTGGCGCAGCTGGAACGGGAAGAAGGGACATTTCTGAGACGTGCTGAGTCCCTTAAATGGGCTGCGTTCTGTTCCCTCTGCATTAGAGTCAGGCCAATGCTGAGGCCTCCAGGAGCCGATGCAGGTGATGTGATCATGCCGCAGACAGGCGGGAAGGCTGGTTTCCGGACAGATCCACGGATTGTGTGAGGGAGGCCGAGGGATCAGACAGCGCGAGCCCTCCGGGGACCCTGGCTCACACACTGCCACAGACACTCATCTCTCTGGGCTTGCCCCAGAGGGGCAATGACAGAGACGTGAAGGGAAAACTCAGGCAGCCACATCCCCCTGTCAGTCACTGTCCCCGAGTGGTTCTGTGACAGTGAACAGCTCTTGGAGACACGGCCACACAATTGTTTTCGAGACAAGGGTGTGAGACACAAACCAAACTCCTCGACTCTCTGAGCCAGTTACAGGGGAAAAGGCCATAAACACAAAACGAGAGGGAGGGTCTCCTCCAGTGGGATCCGAGCTTTCTGGACCTTGCGGCCCTCACAGCCCTGGTGTCGGGGACACGGCCAGGCGGCTCGGCCTCCCAGCCACCAGACCACAGCCAAGGCCTCCCTGCGGCCTCTCTCTCTGGCTTCTCTGCCCTCCAGCTCTGCACGCGGTGGCCTCACCGCAGTGCTGGGGATTTGGGTGACCGCCTTGCCATAAGAGACGAGCAAGGCTGAGCGTCCAGTGTGTCTGCACCACCGGCCGCGAGCCCAGACGTGCTCTCAGGAAGCCGTGCAACCTTGCAGCCCTCTGCGCCTGCCCCTGCTGCGGTCGCGGGGCTTGCTGCAGTTTACTGGCCTTGAAAGACCCATTACGGATTCAGACTTTAGAAGCAAAGGAACCCAATTCCCCAAGGAGGCATCTCAGATGCTGAGGACCGCACGTGCCATTGGTGTGAGGTGCTTTCATGTCTCTGCGGATTGCAACTCACGTGCGCTTGTGTGTCGTTGGGAAAATGACTTGTCTGTCCCCATTCAGTTCCTTACCCCTCCACCCGGCGCTGCCCCGGCCTGGGCCCGGCCCACACCCCCTCTGCCAAGTCGCCAAGCCGCCGGCCCCTCTGAGTCTGGGTTTCACAGAATCATGCAGTTTAGGGCTGGAAGGTGCCTCAGGAAGTATCTGCATCCCTGCCCCGCCCCATAGCTGCTTTCTGTGCGTCTTCTCATTTCATCGTAAAGACTGTCGCCCACCCAACTGGGAGCTGGAACCTCTGGTCTAGAAAACTTAATGCCCTGGGATGCTTCCTTGGGGTTATTCTGACAGAGAGACCAAAGATGAGAACGCTGAGGTCTGGAGAGGTTAGGTGACTTGTTGAAGGACACGGCTGACTTCACTCCATGCTCTCCGTGAGGTTCCAAACCCCAGGGCCTCCTAATCCCTCCACTCCTTGGACCCGCCCCGGCCTCTAGTGTCAGTTAAGTTTCATGGACCAAACCTCAGTCTAACCTGGTAGACGGGACCATGGGGCACAGAGTGCCTGGAAGCTTCCGAGGTTGGAATGAATGCAGGTATTATCGGCAGCAGCCGGTTCTTCAGACCCCGCCCCCACCGGAAAGTGGTAAAACCTTTGTTTAAATGCCCTGCCATGGGGTCTAGGGCAGGGTTGGCCCGATCACAGCCATGCTAAAGTTCTCCTCTGTCGCAGGCCATCTACAGCGAGCCTGAATCACACTGCAGCACAAGGGAAGTCCTGTCGTCCTCGAGGCTGTGGCTGATGACTCACTGGGTGATTTCACAGAGAAAGCCCCTGCAGCCCACTGCCCAGACCCCTGGCGCAGAGAGACTTTTCACAGGGACAGGGCCTGCAGGGGTCTGGATGTCGCCCTTGAACCTTTCACAGACGACAGGATGAAAGGCCTGCCCAGGACCACGTGTACTGAAGGGAGGATCTTGGGGCAGAGGACAAACCCAAGATTAAAGGAAGTTTACCTGCTCCTCCACGCCAGGTCACGGCGGACTGCCTGTGCCTCGTGGTTTGGTTGTGTTTAGTTCAACACCAGCAAGTCATCTCAGCCGTCTCTGTTTCCGGTAGGCTCGTTGCAGACAGCGGGGAGTCCAACCTGTTTTTAAAGACTGGTGCGATGAGGACACCCTTCCATCTGAGGACGCAAATGAAAGACGCTGGTTGGAGGTGGCCATGCAGAGGGGGACACGGCGATCCGGCCCAGCTAGGGTGTGTTGTGTTAAGTTCCCTGGGAGGACACAGGACAGGGCGGCTGAGTAAGCCCCACCTGTGGGGAGAGAGGTGTGGAGGAATGAGGGGCTTTGGCCAGGCTGGCAACCAGGGAGGGTGGAGAGCACGTTTTAGGCCAAGGGATGAGGGCAGCCAGGGCCTGGCGTGCTGGCTGTGGAGGGACAGGCGGGAGGCCAGCAGGAGCCGAAGCCATAGTTTGAGGGTCTGTGTTTGACCCTGAAGGCCTCGGGGATGCCCCAGCAGTTTAAGCTGAGGAGTGACATCTGGGCAGCTTCTCCCTTGATGTCAGTGTCGAGCTGCTGATGGACAGGACGACGGTGATGGTCCTGCCGCTTACCTCTGGTGAGTGCTGAGCCATAACCGCAGGAAGAAGAGGTTGGGTTCCCCCCGTTTACCCTGGAGCCAAGGAGTTCAATCAGTACCGTCCCTTGCAGGAGAAGCTGTTGTGTTTTGGGAGCTAGATTCTCTGGTCTAGAAAACTTAATGCCCTGGATGCTTCCCCGGGGTAATTCAGACAGAGAGACCCTATTAAACAGTCCACTGCTGAAGATTTTCAGCTCACGTTAATGGTTGGACGCTGCCAATCATCAGTGGCCCTGGTGTCTGCAGCCTCGGGATGGTCTTTGGAACCAGGAAGGATGCTGAGGCTCAGGCCAGGTCCTTAGAGGGTAGGGACCCAGGCTGGGCTGGGGTGGCAGAGACTCCTCTATGCGTAGGGGGAATCGGTGTTCCGCCAAATACCTATTGGATGTGCAAGAAGCCTCCGCCCCTCACTGCCTCTTCCACGACTAAACGGCAGTCCTGCAATTGTGACATGAGAGGCTTTGGCTTCTTTCCCCGATAAAGGTTAAGTCCTAGGAGAAGTCCTTTCTTTGCTCTCATGAGGCTTTGCAGCTTGGTATGGAAGAGTTTGCATCAGACTTTCCAAGACGAGATCCCGTATGTGGTGTGGAGACAGCGCCACAGTGCTGGGTACCTGAGGGAGCAGGGTGGGTGACGGAGTCCCTTTGAAGCTGCTATAACAGAATGCCATAGACTGGGAAATTTATAAAGAAAAGAAGTTTATCTGGCTCATAGTTCTGGAGGCTGGCAAGTCCAAGATCATGGTACCAGCACCTGGCAAAGGGCATCCCTTGGTGGGAAGGCAGAAGGCAGAGATGAGCACACGAGACAGAGCAACTCATCCTTCTTATCAAGAACCCACTCCCGAGACAGCTCACTCATCCCACGATAATGGCATTAATTCTTCCACCTCCTAAAGGTTCACCATTGCACTGGGCATTAAGATGCCAGCACGCGGGCTTGGGGTCACATCCAAACCACGGCGGCGGGAAAGCAGAATGGAAAGGCTGTACCTCCATCAGCTACGTGGTTTGCTGGGCTGGCTGGTGCTCAGCTGTGCCGTGTCCCTCCTCAGGCACAGCAGAGTCAGGATGGGTGACATCCAGGCCTCTAGTGGCTCTGTCTACACCCCTGCCCCAGTTTGCAACCCTGAAAGGAGTAAGTTGTTCCAAGGAGACCATACACAGCCCTCAGCGTAGGGCCAGGGTATGCTCCACATGTTCTTTATTAATTGGGCTATTTCTCTGTAAAATAGTGCTCTGCTTGGTGGAATGTAGGTCCTTGTGTCACACACAAAAGCTTGACTGTCCCATGAGGTGTCTGGGCACAGTGCAAGCTTTCCTCCAGGCGCTCAACTCCACTCCCTCAGAGGTGGGGACTCCCCGAGGGAAGCTGCTTGGGCAACAGAGCCGTGGGGAGGGAGAGGGAAGAAGAAGGAAGGGGCAGCGTGTGTGTCTCTCTGTCTGTCTTAGACAGTGGGTAAAAGAGGGCAGGGAGAAGGACAGCCGGATGCTCACAGCAATCTTTGGGAAATCCTTCAGGGACAGAACTCGGCAGGGCAGAGGCTGGCATCAGCCAGAGGGTGCAGGGTGTAGGCTGGCTGCTCTCGGATCTGCTGGAGACAGGCATGTTCCCTTTAATGCCACAGGACTTGGTGTCCTTTCAAGCCTAACGGTCTCTGTCTTTCTTACTTTTTTTCCTGCTTAGGTATAATTCACATACAGTAAAATTAACCCTGTTAGTGGACAGTTCTGTGAGTTTGACATAATGTATCAGTCACGTAACCACCATCCCAATCAAGATTTAGAACATTCCATCATGCTCTCCAAGTTTCCCCAGATGCCTTTTCCGCACCACCAGCCTCCGGAAACACCGACTGTCTTCCCTCCCCTTGGATTTCTCGTGTTCTGTGGGGTATTGAGGGCGCTACTATTATTGTATTTCTGTCTATCTCTTCTTTCAGATCTAGTAATATTTGCCTTATATATTTAGGTGCTCTGATGGGTGCATATATATTTATAATTGTTATATCCTCTTGACGACTTGACCCCTTTATTATTATATAATGTTTTTCTTGTCTTTTTTTTTTTTTTTACAGTTTTTAACTTACAGTCTACTTTGTCTGATATGTAGCTACTTCTGCTCTCTTTTGGTTTCCCTTTGCATGGAATGTCTTTATGCCTGCCTTCACTATGTGTGTCCTTAAAAGAGAAGTGAGTCTCTTGTAGGCAGCATATTATTGGGCCTTTTAAATTTTATTCATGCGGTCAATCTTCTATGTCTTTTTATTAAAGAGTTTAGTCCATTTACATTTAAGGTAATTATTTACAGGCAGGGACTTACTACTGCCATTTTGTTAATTGTTAGCTATTTGTTTCATAGATACTTTGTTTTTTAATTTCTCTCCTGCTGTCTTCCTTTGTATTTTGATGCTTTTTTGTAGTGATCTGCTTTGAATCCTTTCTATTTTCATTTTGTGCATCGACTGTAGATTTTTTTTGTGTGGCTACCATGAGACTTACATAAAACATCTTATGCTTATAACGGTCTATTACAAGCTGATAACAAGTTAACTTTGATTTAATTCAACAACTCTATACCTTTATTCTTTTCCCAACATTTTATGTTTTTGATGTCAGAATTTATATCATTTTGTAATTTATTTTAGCTATAGTTATTGCTATTAATTGCTTTGTCTTTTAACCATCATTATATGAATAAAATTGCTCTACATACCACAATTACAGTTCCATAGTATTCTGAATATGGCTCTGCATTACTTATACCATTGAGTTTTGTGCATTTGTAAATTTTGTTATTAGTGGCCTTTTTTTTCAGCTAAAAGACCCCCCCCCTTTAGCAGTTCTTATAAGGTAAGACTAGTGTTGGTGAACTCTTTTGCCTTTTATTTATCTGGGAAAGTTTTTATTTCTCCCTCATATCTGAAAGAGAGATTTGCTGTGTAATGTACGCATAGTTAGCAGGGTTTTTTCTTTCAGTACTTTGACTATATCATGCCACTGCCTCCTAGCCTGCTTCATTCCTGCTGAAAAAATCCACTGATGTGTCTCTTATCTCTTGCTGCTCTCAGAATTTTTTCTTTGTCTTTGATTTTTAATAGTTTGATTATTATGTGTGTTGATGAACTCCTCTTTGGTTGAACTTGATTTGAGACCTCTGTGTTTCCTATACTTGGATGTTGGCATCTTTCCACTGATTAGAGAATCGTTTAGCCACTATTCTTTAAATATGCTTTCTGGACTTTTTTCTTTTCATTATTCCTCTGGAATTCCTATTATGTGTAGGTTAGGGCTCTTGATGGTGTCTCATAGTTCCTGTAGGTTTTCTTCATCCTTTTTTATTATTGCTCCTCTGATTGGATAATTTCAAATGTTCCATCTTAAAGCTCACTGATTCTTTCTACTGCTTGATCAAGCCTGCTATTGGAGCTGCCCATTGCATTTTTCAGTTTAGTAATAGTATTATTCATGTCTAGGATTTGTATTTTTTAATTTTTTCTATTTTTTATTTTGTCAAACTCATTTTGATTGTGTACTGTTTTCCAAATTTTGTTTAATTTTTAATCTGTATATTCTTGTAGTTCACTGAACTTCCTTAAGAGGATTATTCTAAATTCTTTGTCTGTCATTTCGTAGATCTCTATATCTTGAGAGTCCATTTTTGGAGCTTTTTAAATTTGTTTGGCAGGAGTCATGAGTTCCTGAGTCTTTGTAATCCTTGTGTGCTTGCACTGGTATCTGTTCATTTGAAGAGACAGTCACCTCTTCTGGCTTTTACATGTGTTCTTTGGCAGGAATAAAACTTCACTATTTAGTCTAGCTTGTAATTCATGATGGGCCAGCTAGTAAAGATCCTGGGCAGGCAGAGCTGACTTTTGAACCACTGGTCCACTGCCTTTGCTCTGGGTTCAGGTGGGGAAGTTGCCTGAGCTCTGCTGTCTGTGAAGATCACTGGCTGAGGTCTGCAACAGGCAGAGCTGTTGGCTGGGCACTGCAATATCCTCTGATGAGGCCAGGCCTCAGGATGAACACATCCTGGCCACGTGAAAGGCTATTTGAATTCTGCAGTTAAGCAGGGTTGCAGAAAGAGTCCTGAGGTTAAGTGAAGTTGCTGCTTAGGATGAACAGGCCCAGCTGTTATGCTCACTAGAAATGCATAGTTGAGATTTGCCTTCCTGCTTAGGTGGGAAGCCCACTTGAGGTGGGCTTTGAAACTGAGCTGTTTTTTAAACTTGTGAGTGTGGCAGAACTAGCCCTGGCACTTTGCTGAAACGTGCTGTGGTGGTCATCTCCTTCTCTGGGTGGAGTCTTGGGATGGGCTTTGAGGCCATGCAAGTGTTGTTTAAACTCCATGTGGCAGAACTAGCCCTTGCACTTTGCCAGAATCAACTGTGGGGTCATCTCCCTGCCTGAAGCCAGATCTTGGGATGGGCTGTGAGACCACTAAGCACTGCTTAACCTCCTGGATGTGACAGAACTAGCCCCTGCTTCTTGCTGAAATGCAGAGTGGTGGCATCTTTCTCACGGGTGGCCATCTAGAGAGCCAAGCCAGGTAGAGCTTCCCACATTTCTGGGGTGACCGGCTTGGCCTTGAAGAGGGGAGGCCATGCTATTAGCTTGTGCCTCTGACTGGACACCAGTGGCAGGTGCACAAGCTACCACCAAGATCCGCACGCTGATTGCTGCGGGCTCTTTCTCTCTGCTTTGTTTCTACGGGGTGCCAGGTGGTCTAGCCACACCATTTCTCTCTGCATTCCCTGTGAGGTGAGACCAGAGTGGGCTTCCTGGGAAGCACCTTGGAATGCTGCAGAAGCTGGATGTTCCCCTCTGGTTCTCTTTTCCCAGAGTGTAAGCTGTGGGCCTTCGGGAATCCCCTGTGTGTGGCGGGGGAGGGGGGCATGATATGGTCAAAATTAGACTTTTTCTATTATGTTTCTAATGCAGTTTTTATTTAGTTCTGTGGTCCATGAGGGTGTCTCCGGCTTATTTCCAAGTTTTAGTGTTTCACCAAGGTGCTCTTGGCTGTAGACAGCTGCCAGTGAAACTTGCTATGGGGGATAGTAAAGCCTGGGACTTCCTAGTCCGCCATCTTGCTCTGTTGCTATTATTATTTTGAATAATCTATCATCTGTTAGATCAGTTAAGAATAAAAAAGTAAAAATTTTAGTTTATCTTCATTTATTCTTCCTTCAATACTCTTGTTTTCTTTCTGTAGATCCAATTTCTAAGCTATGTGGCCCGCTGAGACCCGCACTACCCTCTGAGGCTCAGCTCGGACGCGCCACTCGTCGCGGAGCTCTGGGGTCCTCCAGACCCTTTAGCTGACCAGGCTCCACAGAGCGCCCATCCTGCGACCATGTAAACGCTGCTCCCTGGAGCGTCACAAAACAGCAGTGTCTGCGGTTCCTGGACTTATTTGACTATGGAACTCTTGTTCTTTTCTTAAGTCGCAATAACACTGATTAACGCCGCAGAGAGCCACTTTGAGAAACGCTTCCCTGCTGCACTGCGTCCCCTCACCTCACGTCTTTATTTTTTCACCCATGTAGTCGACAAATATTTATTGACCATCTGCTAGATGTGGAGAAGGAAAAAAAATGGACTCAGAGAGTTGAGAGAAGCTGCCAGGCCAGGAGGGAAATAAGACCATGGCGGCAGCCCAAGGCAGGACGTGCCGCATGTCACAAGCACCGACGAAGCCTCTAGAGGCCGAGCCCAAGGACACTTGACCTCAGCCCCGGGGGCGCTGGACGGTCCCTCAGGAAGCGGCCCTGGATCCGTGCGACTCCGGGCCACTGCATGCCGCGGTGGCAGGAACGCGCTGATTCCCATGGCGTTGCGGGCGGGGCAGCCGAGAAGAAAGGGCACATGGGAGCGCACGGGCGGTCCAGGCATGGGCGTGGCAGGATCCCAGGGGCTCCCCCAGCTTGAGTAAGTCCCTTCACGTGTCTTCCTTACAGTGTCCTCGTCTTTCAAGTGGGAACGGCTGTGGGACTGCTGTGTCTTTCCAACAACGGCCAGTCCCCTGCTTCTGTGAAGCCAGCTGCAAGTCGTGGGATTCAGTTCGGTTCTGACACCATGAACCTGGACTCAGTCCCACAGGGCTGCCCCACACACAGGCGGGGGCCCAGGCTGCCTGCTCCTGCCAGGCTGTGAATTAGGGCTCCCACGAGGCCCCCAGCTTTGCCAACCGGGGTGAGGAGTTGGGGAGGCGCGGGCCCGTGCTCTCCGGCCGCGCCACCGCGCAGGGCCTGCCCGCTCTGCGACCTGGAAGCTCGGCCAAACCTGGTCCTTGGGGCTGTCGTGGAAGCTTCGCTGATCGAGTGCAATTGATTAAGCCTTTGGCCACTGGTGATCAACCTGACCATCAGCCCCGCACACCCTCCGGAGGCCGGGGAAAGGGGGTAAAGGCCCAGCCGTGTAATCCGCTTTGGTGTCGCGGTGACCGGCCCTGTCCTCAAGCTCCCCAGGGCTGCCGGCCCTGAGCCGGCGTGAGCACCTTCCAGGTTCTCAATCCTCGTCAGCACCTGGAAGATTGCAAGGATTTTAGCAGATGTATGCAAGGAGACTGGACGAAGATCAAATATATATTTCACAGTATCACAAAAATATACTGTCCTTGATCTTTCCACTGAGTTCCTGAAACCCCTGGAGTCCTAAGCGAAAGGGGCGTCTTATCTTTTGCAACAAGCCGGTTCTCGGCCGTGTCTGAGCCGCTGCTCACACGGTGGCTTCGGGGGCGCCTGGGCGGTCGCTGGCGCGGCCAGCAAAGCCTGCCTGGACCGGAGGGCGGGCACCTTCAGCCACCCTTGACCTCCAGGGAGAGCACTGAGCCTGGAGTCCGGCTCAGTCGCCCGCGGCCACTGCCGAGGCCGGTCCATGGCAATGAAGCCTTGGTAGAAACGCCCGAGCCGGGTCCAGGGCGCGCCAGGCTGGTGAGCGCCTGTCGCCTGTCAGAGGCCCCTAGTCGACGTGACTGCTCCTGACCCCCGCCCACCGGTGACTGCGAGTGCCGCGCTCCCTGCGCTCCGCGAGCTGTTCTAGCAAATGTGTCGGAGCCCAGGCGGGGCGGCGGAGGGCTGGGCGGTAGCGGGTCGGCCAGGAGCCCAGGTCGGCCAGGAGCCCAGGTCGAACTGTCAGTACCGGGCCTGAAGGCCGCACGGCGGGGGCGCCTGGCACGGAGCGCTCGGCTTGCGACGGCTCAACGGAGGCCACTTTGAGGACACCAGCCGGCGGCCACTGCGGAGCCTGTTCTGAGAGGATAGCAGGAAAACTGCGTTTGTTTTCCTCACATTTTGTATTGTCCCGCAGAGACCTACTCGAGGTGCCAGGTTGAGGATCGAAGAGCTCGCGAGTGCACTGTGCTCAGCCCAGCGCCCGACGACAGTGCCCGGTAAGTACGAGCTGTCGGTGTTATTAGTGGAAACAAGGTGTAAACGCTAAGGAACGCGGATTCCACTCCGTCGGCAGTGGCCAGACGCAGCCACCCTTCGGCGTCAGAGCTGCTTGCCGCCACCGAGGCCTGGGTGGCCTGCGGGGGACAGCCGGGCCTGCGGGGGACAGCTGGGCTGGTGGGGGACAGCCGGGCTGGTGGGGGACAGCCGGGCCGGCAGTCGTGCAAGCGTTTCACGGGGCTGTGTCTGTCACAGCACGCGCCTCATGGCAGACAACGACATTCGGCTCTAACAACGTGCCCGTCACGTTCTAAGAGCTTTCACTGTATTAACTCATTTCATGATGACAACAACCCTTTGAAGTGGGTACTATTAATAGTGCCTCCATTTTACAAGAGAGGAAACTGAGGCATTGACAGGTTGGGTAACGTGCCAGGACCACGTAGCTGTCAGGGGCGTCACTGTCCATGCTGGGACGTGAACATGGCAGTCTGGTCCTGGGTCTGCCCTTTCCCCAGGGCACACGCTGCCTTCCACTTCCATTTCAGCAAATGCCAAGGAAATTAAACGACAAGTCAATTTTCTGATGAATCTTGATTTTTAGCCCCTGTAATGTCTGTGTCTGAAACTAAAATAATGGATCCTTTGGCAATCAGAAAAATCAAAGTGCTGGTTTCTATTCCAGAAGGAAGAATAAGAGCCCGCAGCGTCTCCTGGTCGAATTCGCAGGAACGGGGCTCTCTCCCTCCTTCCAGGGCTTGGCTGGAATCCTTGGGCAGATGCACTGGTTTCACTGGGGTGGGGATGGATAGGCCAGGAATAAGTTGGGGACAAGGGTGGGGAAATCAAGGGTCGCCTTGGACCTGGTTAAGTTTGAGATGTCTTTTGGTCATTGAAGTGGACTGATGGAGTTGGTACTTGGACATACGAGCTGGAGTTCAAGGGATCAGAGAACGTGCATTTGAGAGAACAGGTGGCTGGTTAACCAGGCAACCACGGAGAGCTTATAAGGGAGTCAGGGGTCTGCCAACATTTTGAGATCAGGTAGAGGAAGAGGTGCTGGCAAAGGAAACAGATGTATGTCCACACTACTAAATGAATGCAGCAAGAATGACGGAGAGAACCAGCTAAAAAGTTTATACAGTTAAGATGAATAACTTAGGAAAGTCCATAAGATAAAGCAGCACTAGCTGATCAATATTGGCAGAGAAAGTGACTGTCTCAAAGAATCTTCTCATATATCACAATTGCCCTAAGTAATAACGAACCAGTATCTAGTCAGAAACAATACATTGTTAGTTAAATATTCTGCTAAACAATTAGGCTGATACCAAAACAAACAAATAAGGAAGCAAAACTTCCAAGCAATTCAAAACTTCCAGCCCTTCTTTGCTGAAATTTAAGCTGAACTCACTATCAGTTTTTTTTCCTTTTATCAGGGGGATTAGAAATGTAAAACTTATCTATCATAATTCAATCATGCATAATCACCACTACCCCCAAACAGTATTCCAGAAGGAAAATGCCCTTTTCAGATTTTCAAATTGTATGACTCATTTTGATCCAATATTTAGTAAAAAAGAAAGACCACCTACTGTGGGCCCTTTTATTCAACACATCCTATATCTCATTTTTTTTTTTTTGGAGCAAGAATGAATTTGACAACAAGCATAGTGCCCCAAAATTAATATGTGCATAATAGTCAATGGATTTTTGACAAAGGGTGCCAAGACTATTTCAATGTTTTTTCAACAAATGTGCTGGGGAAAATAGATACCCACACGCAAAGGAATGAAGTTGGACCCTGACCTCATGCCATATATAAAAATTAACTCAAAATGGACCAAAGGCCTAAATGTAAGAGCTAAAACTGTGAAACTCTTAGAAGAAAACATAGGAGAAAAGCTTCATGATGTTGGATATAAAAAGCACAGTCCACTTCAATGACCAAAAGACATCTCAAACTTAACCAGGTCCAAGGCGACCCTTGATTTCCCCACCCTTGTCCCCAACTTATTCCTGGCCTATTGGACATTAAAAGCACAGGTGACAAAAGAAAATATAGGTAAGTTGGACTTCATCAAAATTAAAAACTTTTGTGCATCAAAGGACACTATCAAGGGAGTGAAGAAACAACCCACAGAATGGGAGAAAATATTTGCAAATCATATATCTGATAAAGTATTAATATCCAGAATACATAAAGAACTCCCACAACTTAACAATAAAAAAAATTCCCACAACCCAATTCAAAAATGGGCAAAGGACCTGAATAGACATTGCTTCAAAGAAGATATTAGTAGGTAAATTAACCATTTGGTTAGTAAGTACATGAAAAGATGTTCAACATCACTAGTCATTAGGAAAATGCAAATCAAAACTACAAGATATCACTTCACAACAGCTATCAAAAAACAAAACAAAACAGAAAATAAGTGCTGTGAGGATGTGGAAAAATCGGAATTCCTGTGCATCACTGGAGGGCCTGTGAAATGGTGCAGCTACTGTGGAAGACATTTTGGCAGTTTCTCAAAAAATTAAACATAGAATTTTCATATGATCCAGCCATTCTATTTCTAGGTATATACCCAAAAGAACTGAAAACAAGGACTCAAACAGATACTGGCAGACCAATGTTCACAGCAGCGTTAGTCACACTGGTCAAGACATGGAAACAACCCAATGTTGACCAAAAGGTCAGTGGGTAACCAAGCGGCGGTCCCTTGCACAGCGGGATGCTCCCTAGCCACAAGCTGCGGAAAGTTCTGACACGTGCCACAGTGTGGATGAAACTCGATTATGCTAAGTGACATGATCCAGACAAAAAGCATAAATATTGTATGATTCCACTAATGTAAAATAGCTGGACTAGGCAAATTCATGGAGACACAGAGTGTAAGAGGTCATTAAAGGGTATGGGGGAGGGGGATGGGGAGCCAGTGTGTAACGGGCACAAAGTTTCTGTCTGGGATGACGGAACAGTTCGGCTGCACAGCACTCTGATGTACTTAATGCCACCCAAGTGTGTCACTTACAAGTGGTTAAAACGGTAAATTCTATGTTATGTGTACTTTACCACAATAAAAAAAGAATGCATAATGCAAAAAAAAAAGAACTCACCAATGGACTTGAGAATCTCTGTTCACCTCTGGCCAGCAAGTCTGTTCCTGCTCTTGTGGGCCGGATCTCCTCTGAACGTAGCGCCCACCCCAGGAAAGGAGAAGGGAATCCGTTACAGCTTGTTTGTCAGCCTTCCCTCCGCGACGCGTGTCGAAGCAGCGCGGTCTTCACGGTGAGCAGTGCCCTTCGGTGGCTTCCAGAGAGCCTGGCTCAAGCCCCGGCTCTGCGAGGGTCACTCCCTGCGGACTTACGTTCCCCTGCGCTGTTCACGCGACAGAGAAGTTATGTATTCATGTTCACTAACACCCGCTCGATCCCTGCAGTCCAGTCTCGACCTCATGCCTGATGAGGACTGCACGTTTCTACTTTGTTCCGCTTCTGTTTGCCTGGCTGAATCAAAGCCGTGATGCTGTTTTTCTCCCGGTTCTGACAGATGTCCTCACCGGTGAGCAGAGACCTGCAGTGTGTATGTGTAGACGGGGGTGTGTACACACACGAGCTCAGAGTTCTGCATCTACTTCCTTCCCAAGTGGGCAACATACTTCTATAGATCTTGCATGTCTTATAGTGTATCTCGGAGAAGCAGGCTGGAGCAAGAATTTTCCCCTCATTTAAGAGAGTGAAAAATAAAATTACTGGCCGAAAGTTACCTTAATTCATACCAACACAAGCTCTATGATTTGTTTTTATTGGGATTGATGTTCATCAGATGAAATTATTTGTGCATAATTCACAGACAGGATTTCTGATGATTTTATATAGATGACCTTGACCACTTTCTAGTCATTATTGACCATTTTAGGAGCTGGAAAACAATAACTTCTTGAGGTTCTAATATTAAATATGAGTAATATACTATCATCATCTAGAATTAGTTATGCTCTTGCAGAAAGCATTTTTCTAAAAAATATAGTATTTCTAAAGTCCTGTCTTCTTCAAATGCACAAACATCTCAGCGGAATACGGTGCCAGCCATGTGGGCGTCCCCACCTTCAGAGGGGAGCGTGGATCTGGCCCTTCTAGGGCAGTTCTAGAGAGGCTCCAGCAAGCGTGACCTCTGTTGACCTCTCCAGGAATGTCTGCTCTAGAACAGCCGTCCCCAGCCTTTTTGGCACCAGGGACCAGTTTCATGGAAGACAATTTTTCCATGATGCGGGGGTGAGGAGGAGCTCTGCGCCGGTGCCTGTCAGGCTGTGGACTGGCACCAGTCTGCCGACGGGGTGGGGGACCGCAGCTCTAGAAGACACTCTTAAGATTTGGCTCTGGGCTGTGGTGGCGCCGCAGGAACGGCTGGGCCGGGTTCTGCCCGTGTCATTCTCTTCCACCAGAACAGCTCTGCGTCCACACATTCCGCACACTGAATTTCCGTCTCCTTTTTGAGAATCATTGCCCTCAAGTAAGCCAAGCTTGAACTCGCTCCAGAACTGAGCGTTGTCTGGCTGTTGTCTGGATTAGAGATGACATGAGGCACAGGTCTAGATTTCAGCAATAGAAGAACACAGCATCTTCTGAAGATCCAGATGATTAAAAAAATCTAACTGGTAATTTGCTGTGAATATGCCTGTATCGAAGATACTTTCCCCCTTCCTACTTTCTACTATTCTAAGACAGAAAGAAAAGCAAACCTAATCCAGTAACAGAAATACTGAGCTACTGAGTCGCTCAACAAAAGCAATGGCAACAAAGCGCGAATGCAGACTCAGAACACAGAGCCCGCGCTGGGTATTGTGTTTGGAGCACAGAGCCAGTGCTTTGGTCTGTTTTTAATTAATAAAGGACATGAGGGTTAGGCGAGATTGATATTAAAAAGGATAAACTGTCCCCAAATTACAAATTATATGCCTCTATTATTCTGATAAAGTATAACCATTTTTATAGTTTAGATATCACATTGAATTATTTCTATTTTACTTTAGCCTAAAGACATCTAAAGGCAGGTGTGATTAGAATGTGTATCTCAGCCAAAATAAAATCCCAACAAGTCCATACTCGGAAATGGCTTAGCTTTCAGTAATGGTATCTGTCAATGGTAAACTGTGAAATGCACATCAAAGTCAGTCAATGAGATAACCCACTGTACGGAATTATTATTTACAAACCAGTTTAAGGTTGAAAATGTTTTTCCAAGAATCAATTCTAGAATAACGTATCTACCTCCTTCAGAACTCATGAAATCGGATGATTTTTGTGTAAAGGAGCGTTTGTCTTTTCGCTTGAGCATAGGAACGTCTGCTTTCTCATGGCTTCAGGGATTAGGTCCGTTTTTTGATTGTCTCAATACATTCTCCCACGTGCTTACAAATTAGCTTTATTGAGGTACAATTTTCATACCATTTTAAACTCGCCAATTTGGTTACTTTTGGCAAATTTATGTACCTGTGTAGCCAGCACTCTGACACGCATCCGTGTCATCTGTGGTTACTGCTGGGCCACTGGACGCCGCTCCCTCGTGGGGGGCAACACTATGGCTCATCCACTCACTGGCCGTCTCCGGTTCGATTATTGTGACTAAAACGGCTGTGTACATCCTAGTACAATTCTTCGAGTGGACATATATTTTCATGTATTTTGGGTAAATATATGTGTTTTCTACAAGAGACTGACAAACTACTTTCTAAAGCGGTTGTATCATTTTAAATTCTCACCAGTAACGTACGAACGTCCCAGCGGCTCTAAGTCCTGGCCAACATTTGGTGTCTGTTGCTGGCAGCCCTGTAAATTTCAGCCATTCTGCTGGCCGTGTGGTGACAGCCCACCGCGGTGTAAATGGCCTTTTCCTCAGCAACTGACGGCCTCCGTCATCTTCTACGTGCTTTGTTCCCATCTGTGTGTCTGCTTTGGTGAAGTAGCTCTTCAAATTTTGCTCAACTTAAAAAATTATATTATGTTATTATTGAACTTAAGAGTTGTTTATATATTCTTTATTCAACACGTATATACACATATCTTAACAGCTTTATGGAGATATAATTCATTTACCATTACCCACTTATTACCATAATTCCATGAATTAGTATATTCACAGAGTTATGTAAACACCACCACAATCTAATTGAGAACGCTTTCATCATCCCCCAACCAAAAACCCAAAACCTCATACCCATCAGCGGTCGCTCTCCATTCTCCCCCCTCGCCCGGTGCTAGGCAACCACGAATCTGCTTTCTCTTTCTGCAGATTTTCCTAGTTTGGACTCTCCTATAAATGAATGATATGTAGTGTTTTGTGACTAGTTTCTTTTACTTAGAGTATGGTTTTCAAGGTCCATCTATGTGGTAGCGTGTATCACCTTTCATTCCTTTTAATGGTTACATAGTACCCATTGCATGGATATACCATATTTTAACCATTCATCAATTGATGGACCTTTGGACCGTTTGTATTTTTGGCTATTATAAATAATGCTGGCATGAACACTCTTGTATAGGTTTTTGTGTGGACGTATGTTTTAATTTCTATTGGGTATATCCATATATGTTTTGCAAGTATTTTCTCCTAGTCTGTGTATTTCCTTCTGATTTTAACAGTATCTTTTGAAGAGCAGAAGTTTTAAATTTTGATGAAGTCCATCAATTCTTTTCTTCCATGATTCATGCCTTTAGTGTCTTATCCAGGAAATCTTTGCCTAACCCAAAGTCACAAAGAATTTATATTTTCTTCTAGAAGTTTTATATTTTAGCTTTCATATTTAGATATATAATCAATTTTGAATCAATTTCTGTATATGGTGTGAGGTAAGGATCAAGTTCATGTTCCTGCACATGGATATCTCATCTATCCACACCTCACCACCGCATTACCTTGGCACCATCAATTGACTATGTATGTGTGGGTCTTTTCTTGACTCTAATTCTGTTTTCTTTATCTGTATGTCTATTCTCATGCCTGATACAATTTTCTTGATTATTGTAGCTTTATAAAAATAAAGAAACCAGGTATTGTAAGTCCTCTTTGTTCTTTTTAAAAATTGTTTTGCCTACTTGATTCCTTTGCATTTTCATATATAAGTGTAGAACTGGCATGTCAATTTCTACAAATATGTGGTTGAAATTTTGATTGGAATTGCATTAAATCTACAGATAAATTTGGGGGAGAATTGACACTTTCATAATATTGAGTCTTCTGATCCATGAACATGGAATCTCTCTCCATTTTCTCTGCATCTTTATTTCAGGAATGTTTTGTAGTTTTCAGTGCACAGGTTTTGCCCACATTTTGTTACATATTCCTAAATGTTTCTTATTTTTGATATTTTTTAAATTTCCATTTTATCACTATATAGATTTTTGCCTTATGACCTTGTATTCTGTAATCTCACACTCACCTTTCATAGTTCCTTTTTTGCAAATTCCTCATTTTTTCCCTAGACAACCACACAGTCTGCAAATAGACAGTTTTACTCCTTTTCCCCCCAATCTGTATGCCTTTTATTTTTTTTTTAATATTGCACTGCACAGGACCTCCAGTACAATGTTTAATAAAAGTGTGAGAACAGATATTCTTGCCTTGTTCTTAATTTTAGGAGGAAAGCATTGTATCTTTCACACTGAGTATGATGTTAACTATAGGAATTTTATAGGCACCCTTTATCAGGTTAAGAAAATTCCCTTCTCTTCCAGTATTGCTGAGAATCTTTATGACTTGGTGTTGAATTTTGTCAGATGCTTCTTCTACGCCTATTGAGATGATTGTCTTTTTCCTCTGTAAATACAGTAAATTACACTACAGACAGTTCTTGACTTACGATGGTTTGACTTTCCAACTTTTCAACTTTATGGTGATATAAAAGCAATATACATGTAGTAGAAACCATACTTTGAATTTGAATCTTTTCCTGGGCTAGTGATATGTGATATGATATTCTGCTGCAATGCCGGGAAGTGGAAGCAAGCCACATGATCACAAGGTAAACAACCGATACTCTATGCTGCACTGTGTTGCCAGTGTTTTTTTGGATGTTGTGTTTTGTTTTTGAATCCTATCATGTCTACAAAAAGCCCACCTGTGTGCAGTATTCAACACTTTGTGTTAGATGATTCTGCCCAACTGCAGGCAAATGTTAAGTGTCCTGAGCACATTTAAGTTAAGCTGGGCTAAGCTATCATGTTTGGTAGGTTAGGTGTATTAAATGCATTTGAAACTATGGTACTTTCAACTTATGATGGTTTATTGGGATGTAACCTCCATCATTAAGTCAAGGAGCATCTGTAATTGATTTTTGAATACTCAGAAAGCCTTGTAAGCCTGGGATAAATCCCACTTGGTCATGATGTATTTTCCTCTTGATTTATGGGTCAAATTGATTTCCAAGTATTTTAACAATTTTTGCACCTATGTTTATGAGGGAAATGTGTGTAGTTTCTGTTTCTTTTAACAAAAGAAAATATTGCCTGGTTTTGATACCAGGTTAATGCTGGCTTTACCGACTGATTTTCTCCTATTCCATTTTCTGGATGAATTTATGTAGACTTGGTGCAGTATCTTCCTTAAGTGTTTGGTAGAAGCTACCAGTGAAGCTAGGAATTTTCTTTATGGGAAGATTTTAAACTAGATATTTAATATATTTAATATTGTACTATTTACGGTCTTTTTGAGATTTAGTAGTTTGTGTCTTTCAAGAAATGTCATTTTCCTCTAAGTTGTCAAATTTACTGGCATAAAGTTCATAATATTTCCTTATTATTCCTTTATTCTGTAGGATCTATAAGGATGTCTCCTCTCTTATTCTTGATATTTATAATTTATGCCTCCTTTTTTTTGATCTAGTTTTACTGATAATTTAAAAAACTAAATTCTGATTTAATTGATTTACTCTATTTTGTTTTCTATGCCATTTACTTCTTTATTATCATCTCCCTCCTGCTTCATTTGGGTTTAATTTTTTCTAGTTTTCCAAGGTGAAAGCTGATATTAATGAGTCCTTTATTCTTTTCTAATATAAATATTTAGTGATGTAAAGTTTCTTCCATGTGCTGCTTTCACTGGACGCTACAAACTCTGATATGCTGCATGTTCCTTTAGTTCATATTCTGTAATTTTAACACCCACGGGCTACTTAACGTGCTATCAATTTTCCAAAAATTTGGGGAATTTTCCACATACAGTTCTGTTACTGATTTCTAGTTTAATTCTTTTCTAATCAGAGAAAATAATTTGTAATCCTTGTAGACTTAAGAGTTGTTTTATGGCCCCTAACAAGGTTCCTCTTCATGAATGCCCCATGTGCTGTTAGAAAAATAAGTGTATTCTGCTGTTGTTGAGTAGAATAGATTTTCGCTCACTAGAGCAGAGGAGCTTCTGCTTTTTAAAATTTTTTTTGTTCATAGACAAAGTTCATCTATACTGTTTTAGTAT
Organism: Lepilemur ruficaudatus; assembly: GCA_963574885.1. NCBI lineage: Eukaryota > Metazoa > Chordata > Mammalia > Primates > Lepilemuridae > Lepilemur > Lepilemur ruficaudatus. Next base: position 12,399 of record CAUYRT010101528.1, on the reverse strand, counting down.
ATTCTCCCATTGATCTGAAGAGGTGAAATCTGTTCTAAGTTTACTTTTTCATGTCAATATAATCACACTTTAATAGTACCCTTGTACTTTTTAAGTTGGCACACAGATTAAAAAAAAAATCTCACGCTCCCCTTTCTTTTCCACCATGCTATGGAATAAACACGGATCTTGTATTTTTCTACTCATATTCTTTAAGGCCAAACTTGAGCTTAAATGTGGATAGTGTAAGCTATTCTGATGTGAGATGTGATACAGGATAGTAATATCCAATAAGAAAATTATCAAACTGTTAAAATCATTTAACATATATATTGTGGGATTAGAAACAGAAAGAGTAGTGAAAACATAGCTGAGCTTCATAAACATGCAAATTATATTTTTATTCAACAAATATTTGTTGAACCACCCAGCGCCAAGCGCCCTGCTAGGCAGCGGGGAGATGTGAGAGTGATGGGGACAGACACGGTCCCTGTTCCTGGTGGGGAAGGAACGTAACTAGCAGCGTGAGAGCTGCCATGAGAAAGGCACAGGGGCCGGGGGAGAGTCAGAGGCATCTGAGCCCAGCCTTCCTTGCGGTGACCCGAGCAACAAGTCATGGGATTAGGACTGGGGTGCTGAGGGGTTCAGGAAGAAGGGGCAACGTCTGAGCAGGGCTTAACTTGTCAACTCTGACCTGTCCAGAAACACTTAGCCACAAGAAAATTCAAAATTTAGTGGTGACTGTCTAAAACAGTTAGTGTTACCCAAACGCAGCTCAAGAGGAAGCGAGTGCAGGATGACAGTGTAACTCCTCCTGTCACAGAGAGTTTTCCAAAGAAAATACTGATAATGATTAAAAGAATGACAGCAAGTCAGGCTTGTTGATGAATTTTATTGTGAGATGGGGGAGTCTGGTAAAAAACTAGAAAATGACCATGGTGTAACAAGGAACTTAAAAATGAAGAATCAGATTTGTAACTTACATACATGAATACAGGAACAAATTGGCACAAAATGTTAAACGTTGTTCCCAACACTGTTTATATAAGGTAATCCTAATTTGGCTTACTAAGGAAATGAGAGTTTTATGGTTAGGCTAATCTCTTAATAAAACTGCAGAGCGTCATGCTATTAGTCACACAGTGAATTCCAAAATTTAAGAGTTTTATATTAAAAACTGGGTAAAGGTAAAATGACTTGATTGTAGTTGTAAAACTAATACATTCCCATTTAAATTCTGTTCTACAGTCCAAGGCAAGTATAAATGTTAACGTAACACTGTTAAATCAAATCTCAATGCAAGAGAACCAATTGCATCTCTACTTTAAATCTTATCAACTTTCCAAATTTTCATACTAAAATATATTATTGTATTAATACAAACTACAGTATTATACACTACACTGTGTAATAAATAAAGAAATATAAAAATAAGACACATAAATATAAAAGTTTTCTAAAACTAAAAGTACATATGTCAGTAAGAAGGGTATTAATACTGCCAGGTTTGAAGACATACAGTACAAAAATGTTGCACAGATCTATAAACTAAAAGAAATAAAATAATACTGATAGGTAAAAATCAGCTAATGTTAATAAACTGGGTCCATAATAACTAACATTTGGAAACAGTTATGAGCCAAATAAAAATGGCATGTCCACGTGTGAAATGCAAGCACGTGGATAAAGCAGATTAGAAAATTTCCCTTTCATTTCTGTAGAGAAATTCTGAGATCAATTAACGCAAAATGAATACTGAGGAATTAAAGGATGAAATGTCCCAGTGTTTCAGTTTCTCTGACAGAGTCAGTGGTTTTAAGTTTTATTTGGGAATTTTGATACAACAAACAAATCAACAAATGCTAGTTATTGTAGGCCACGCACTGGAGGAAGGCGGGTTAGAGCCTTGAAAATACTGAGAAGTGGCACTTACAGCACACGGGTCTTGCTTAAGGCCAAAGGAGATACCAAGCTTCAGGTCATACCCTTCATGTTTGTTACCACATACTCAAGCACAATCACAAACACTGATTCTGACTGTTGTCCTCACCAGTATTAACACTGTTAGTCCCTGCGATCAGAACTTCATGACAATCTTCTGAACTCCATTTTGAACCACATTTGAGTAAGAAACTTCAGTTCTTCTATCAGCTGCTTTCTTAAGGCTAACAATACACTTTAAATGTTAATATGCTCTACAATGACATCTAAGTATTAAAAATCACTACCTTCTAGACTGAATTGATAAAGGTAGTCAGCATGGGTTGGAACTACATAATACTTCGCTGTGAAGGGAATTCTGTAGTGCAGAAGTTCTCACATTTTAAAAACATAATAAAATACTGAAGCGGATTTAGCATATGTTTACCAATAAAAAATTATAAAATTTCTCCCAATTGTACAGCTTAAGAATAAACCAACATAAGAGTGATAATTAATACTGATAAAATAAAACCATGCCAGATACTTATCTAATAATCAGTTTCCTTTAACCTGTTCATCTTCGCTTTCCGAGTTCATTTTTCTAATCTGCTTCTTGTTACAAACTTGTTCCTAACTTTGAAAACTGCATGAAAAATTACTAGGTCTGAGGTTCAGGCACACCCGGATTTTTTTTGTGTGGGTTTTTTTTTTTTTTTGTATTTTGTATTTTTTTAGTTTTTACTTTACACAGTAGTGAACAGGAATCACAGCATACAGGTTACTGTGTTTCCATGAAAAGCATGGATAATACAGAACAAACTTCATTACCGATTTAGAATTTAATTCCTTCTAGAAAAACTATCAGGCTTCATTTGTCTTTTCTTCAGACACTTGCTCGCTATCCTCGCTGACTTTTCCTTCTAAGCCGCTCGCTTGGCTCGCAGCTCCCTCCCCCCTCCCCGGTCCTCCGGTTTCTGCCGCTTCTCCCTCGAGCTCCGCCTCTTCTCCCTCCTCCTCCTCCTCCTCCTCCTCTTCCTCCTCCTCCCCCTGCGGTTTTTCACATTCCTTTTCTTCCTGCAATTCTTCCATCTCTCTCTCCTCCTCCTCCTCCTCCTCCTTCTCGCTGTCCTCGTCCTCTTCCCTCGGCAAACTCTCCCTCTCGTCCGAGTCGCCCGGCTGCCCGGGGCCCCCCGCGCGCGGCCGCCCCGCGTGGCCGTGGCCGTCGCGCTCCTCCGCCTCGCGCTTGCAGTAGGAGTAGCGGTGGTTCATGTGCTGCGAGTAGGAGCCCGAGTGCGAGAAGCGCTTGCCGCACTTGTCGCACTGGTAGGGCTTCTCGCCGGAGTGCAGGCGCAGGTGCTCGATCAGGTGGTGCTTGTGTTTGAAGGCCTTTTTGCAGATTCCGCACTCGTGAGGCCTCTTCCCTGCCAACGAGAACAGTGCGGCCGTGAGACGACGGTGACCGAGCACACAACATCCTGTTAGGCTTTGGGGCACTGCGGTTTGTGGCAAGGGGAAGGTTTTTAGTTTGATTTTAGAAAAACTTCCAGGTCCCGAACTCTCTGTAACATAATGCAGTAATCTGGTCTGTCCTCTATACAAGACAATCTAGCGTTCTGTACGCTGCTTTGCAGACGAGCGGCTCGACGGAGGAGCTGTATGAGGGTGAAATGCCAAAAACACAAGCGTCACGGCGACGCCGCGGACGGAACCGAGCGCGGGGCGGGCGGACGCCGCTCCACTCGGTTTTTCCGTTGTCACCCCCGTCACACACTTAAGGACCCTTTTTAGACATTTTATTCCTAGTCACAACCCCTGCCCCGGGGCAATTTTAACGCTTCCTATATACCTTTTACATAGGATAAAATTCATATATATGCGCTTTATATACTGAAGCCTTCTAGAAAACGGCAGCCCGCTGTCATATCTCGGATTGGTTTTGCCCCTAAGAAACAAGTTCCGCCCCGCGAGGGCGGTGTCACTGCCATCCCGAATGCACGGGCTGGAGGGACGCGCTGCCGGACGGACGCGGGAACAACTGGCGACAACCTGACCCTCATCAGGATCGGTAAGGTCCGATTTCAGTGCTATCAAGCAAGCAGTCAACAAATGTAGAAATGACTTTTCCTATTTTTACGGACAGCGTATTTTGCATATATATTTTTCATTTTGGTATTTGCTAATATTTAACTGTTGCCCAAAGAGGAAGGAGATTTTCTAATTTTTCTCAGATCCCAGTGGAAACAGCCAGAGGAGTGAGTTACAAGGGGCTTATTTTGAGAGGTGCAACTTTCCCTCCAGGTAAGACTAGTTTTTAACTCCAAGAAATGCCCAAGTGTCACTGCATGTATCTTTGAATCTACAGACTGAAGGAAGGAAAACAGGTCTCTGTACCTTTTCTCACAGGAGTAGGAAATGAATTAAAATAGTTGATAAGAATATCAAAGATAAATATGGATACTCCAGCCAAAGTGGCTGGTGGTGGGGCAGGCAGGAGAGGGGAGGAGAGGAAGTGCTCACCTTCAACCCAGCCCTTCTCCAGCAACCCGTATTAGCCACGCGGGGGGCTGTGCTGCAGCCAGTTTACACTGGCTGGAGAGAGTTTACTGTTAAATTTTTCGCAATCCTGTAAGCTGAACGACATCACCTTCAAGCTTGATATCAGCCACTGCGGGAGTGTTTATGCTGTAAAAATCTGTGAGCACTGTCAATCAGGGCTTCCTTACCCTTCAGAGAGCCAGTTGTTAAAAGTTACTAGCACTCCACTGAATCAGGGATTCAGATATGGCAGGAGTTGGCAAATATCTTCTGTAAAGGGCCAGACAGTAGTTCAACTACTCAATTCTGCCACTGCAGAAGAACACAAAAGCAGCCCCAGACAATAGGTAAATTGTGTTCCAACTCACTTCATTTAGGGAAACTGAAATTAGACTTTCACATAATTTCATGTGTCATAAATATTCTTCTTTTCATCTTTTTCAATCATTTAAAATGCTTTGAAAAAGCATTCAGAAGAACAGGTAGGGGCTCACATTTGGGCTGTGAGCCATAGTTTGCCAGTCCCTGAGTTAGCCTAAGAAGTGTACAATTTGTGGAAGAATTACAGGATCTCAGAGTTGGAAGGGATCTTAGCATCATTCTTTCTAAACACAAAAAATCTGTCTGAAACCTTCAAGTGACAAGGACCCTATGACTTTCCAGGACACCAAGCAACATGCCTATAAAGCAGCTTTTTCTTTTATGAAGCCAGATCCTGTTTCCCTATGACTTTAGCCCACTGGTCCCGTATCTTTTATTAACGGGTACTACTTTATTAATCTAGGACAAACTTGCGTTAAATGAATGTGGACAGAATAAATGCTGTGCCAGCTTGAAGGAATTAAGTCAGTGGAGGAATATTTAGGGCAAAAAACAAAAACAAAGGCACACACCTTAAAAACTAGGTAGAAGTGGGCAGACAGATGAAAGTGGCAAGATCGGAGAAGTGAAAAACAAAAAGAAAATTCTAAGAACTTTAGTTTTTAATGTAGCGTTTTTAGTATATCATATTATAGGCACCTTTGAAAAGGATAATATGATTGACATACCTGTGTGTTCGTATTTATGTCTCAATAGTGAACTACTCTTTTGGAATATCTTATCACACAAATCACAAGCATACATTCCATTTTCTGTCTTCCGCATTTTCTTTTTGGGTGGTGTAGAATCAGAGTCATTCTGATCCTCCACATTTGATACTCCTTCTGAGCTAGTGTCTTGCCTTTCATCCTAAAGGAAAAAAAAGAGTAAAAAAAAATTTTAATTTAAAAGATAAATAAGAGATAAAAATAAAAGCATGGGTTAAAGAATTACTGTGATTTATGCTTTCAATGAACTGATCAAAGCAAGCATACCGCCCTCACTGCACACGGCTGCAAGGGTGGGGATAGATCAGAGGAGGGGTTGACACAGACTAAAGTGAGGGTGGGGATAATACAGTTAAAAGTATAGCAAAAACACATACTAAACTAGTACTGAAAAGGACACCGAAAAGAAAGAATCTAAAATGTGTAGTAACAAAATTTACTTTGTTCTGTGTAAATCTTTATGAGAAATTTGCAGAAAGTTTAACTTAGGAGTTTGCTACTTAATCACTCATTACTAACTGCATCATTTACCCTTCATTTTTTTTCATTCTGGGCTTCTCTAAGCAAAAATTCAAGATACTGTTTTTTTAAAAGTGGTCTCTAAATTACATACTCCAGAACTTCAGGGTTCTTGGAACTAACTTCCATGGTCTACTTGAGAAGAGAGAGGTTTGCTCTACCATATCTCTAAGGAGCAAGATGGAAAAACAGTACAGGAGGGTCTGTATTTTTAAACAGGAACATGTGCTAGTCAAAATGAATCTTTAGAACTCCAGTGGAATAAAAAAATTCCGGCAGTCTCACAGAGATAATCTTGGGCAGCAGGCTCTCTTGCAGGCAGAATTATCTTGCAGGGAACCTGTTGTGGAACTGGGTCCTCTAAGATCTTTCTGCCTTTTCTATAGTATTCCATTCTATTGCCTCTACACCCACAAATTTTCTAAAAGTTGAAGGTTTTTCCACATTTCTTATGGCTTTATAAGGCAGGAGAGGTGCAGCCATGTGTCTGGGTCGTCTGTGAGCTGCCACTGGGTGCTGACATAACCTGACTCTACTTTCACTGCTATTTGATCTAGTCATATGATTATGTGAAATGTTAAAGGTGGCTCTTTTCCTACTCAGAGACGTGCAAAGCGTTCGATACACTAAAAATTTAGATGAATTCAATGGTGGTGTGAAAATTTTTTTCAAGAGTTATCACAATTGCAGAAAACCCAATCACAGTAGTGATATTTAAGGGAAAACAAAAGCAACAAATATACATTTGAGCAGGAGACCAAAATTATTATAACTGTACCTACTTATGCCACATATTTATAAAAAAAAGACCAAATTTATCTGTAGCATTCATTTGATTCTTTCAGAAATTGATGGAAAAAATGGGGAAACATCAACATTAGTGCCAATGGAAAAAGTCTTGACAATGAGACACACAACAGCTTTATAAAAACTATTACAGATTTTTCAGTAAGAGAAGTTCAAGGGTTTTTCCTGGAAGGAGAAAACATTGTTCTGGTAAACACTAGTTTACTAGTTTTACCTACTTCAAGAGGAAATCAAAATAGAGGTTTGCAGCCATATTTCCATATATATTAATTATGACTGAATACTTTATTCACAGCTCATAAAATGATCAGTAAGTTCACTATGTAAGTTCTTTGTATACTTAATTCTTGTTTATTTAATTAAAGCCTTTTATAAACAGAGGTGTTAGTACATAAAAGTGATAGCTAAGTTTTCCTGGTGTGAACTTGTGAATGATCATAATCAAGGCAGAAACTATTACTAATTTTAGGAATTTTAGCTATAAAACCAGAAATCCATTATTGAGTATTTCAAATTTTCCTTTTTATTTCTAACTTCAAATAGGTATTTAGCTGAGACTTATAAATCATTTTTGAAAGTAGAATAACATTTTGAAGTTTAAATGGATTAAGTAATATCTTGGATTAGCAAACAACTGAAGACATGCCACAAATGTTAAAGCAAACACTGATCTATTTCCTTTTAAAAACAACTTAGTTGGCTCTACAGTGATTGATTTTCAACCGAAAAAGTTAACTGAAATTAGTCAAACTAGCATTTTACTAGCCAGGTTCCGAATGGGGGCATTTTTTTTTTTTACCTGATTTCCATTTGGCTGGATCACTTTCAAGGGTGGTTCCTGGACTGCAGGGCTGACTGTGGCAGAGTATGTGTAAGCCACCTGGGGGATCAGAATGGTTTGCTTATTGGCAGCGAGTGCTCGCAAGCATGGGACACTGCTCTGGTCAGCAATGGCCACGATTGTGGGCAGCTGGGCAGTGACTGTAGGTAGAGCAATGTTTATGGGGTTGGCACTTGGTGGGATTACATTTACAACTGGTTCTGAGTCTGTAACACCACTGTCCTTTTGTGGCTCCTTTTTTGCGCAAGACAAGTTCAAGGGTTCTTCCTGGACAGAATAAACACTGTTCTGGTAAACACTAGTGATAGTTGACCTTTCCAGCAATTCTCCCTGTTGCTTTGGTAGTGAAAGATCAAGAGGTTCTACTTGTGGCTCTTCTTGTGCACCCTCTGCTGCATACAAGTAACCCTGTGCATTTCTGGATGAGGAAAGGTTTAGCGGTGACGGGGATGGTGTACTGCTTCTGGAACCATTGCTGGTTGATCCCACTGGTAAAACGGGAGAGTCTGTCATCTTCGAAGGGCTCTGCAGATTTCCTGTGCTGTCCTGGGGTTCACTTGCACTTGCAGACTGAGGCTGATCATCGCTCTTTGCAGGGATATCTACTTTGCCTGGATCAGGAGAAGATGGTTCCGAAGACTGCACTGAAATCTGTCCAGCTTGCATCTTTTCAAACCACTTTTTCACTACATCCAGTGGTAGATTTACTGAATCAGCAATTTTTGAGAGCTCTTCTGCACTTGGTTGTGCATTCAAAGCATAATATGCTTTCAGAAGAGACAAGAGGTTCTTTAAAGGTGGCTGACTGGGAGACAAATTGCCATCTCCAGTACCTGATGAGGCCGAGGCCTCGGGCTTCTCGGCTTCCGCTGCAGGGAGTGGCGGGGGCTGTGCAGGCTGCTTTAGGTCATAGTGCTTTAGTTCTGGAAGTGCATTAAGGTCTCCTGGGCAGTCATCACACAGAAGGCAAGTGCTATCATTCACTCCCCCTTCAAAGTTTTTGTCCTTCTCAGACTTAACAGTAAGATCTTCTGGTAGCTTTTCACTTTTGCAAGTGTTTGTGGGGACTGGATTTTCTTTTTTTAAATTTTGAGGAACAACTTGAAGTTGGCTAGGCTGCTCAAGACTGTAGTTGATGATAATTTTGGTTGTTCCATCTTGATCAACCAAAGGAAGACTGATGGCTGAAATAACAGAATGGCCACCTTGTTGTATGGATGAAGCATTGATTGTTTCTTGTTCTTTGGATGCAAGATTGGCTTGATTATTCTCCAAAACTTGCCTTATTACATTACCATCTACCGCCACTTTAAGTACATTCTGAATATCACTTAAATTGATACTTATGGGAGACACCAAACCAACTGTTGGCAGAACAACAGCTTGCACCACACCCTGAGGAGAACTGGCTGCCTGCAATGGGCCACCACCACTAAACACCCCGTTTTGTAAAGGGGCTGAACAGTTGATTCCTGAAGCAACCACTATGGGTTTGAATTCATAATCCACAGGTTCAGTTTTAATTTGGTTTATAGAAAGTTGTTCTTGAAGGGGTTTATTCTCTATCTTTTGCCGTATCTGTGGCCGTGTGGGACTGCCTGGTGATGCTGAGAGAGACGGTGAGGAACACTGAGATGTTTTGAGTCCCGTTCTGGGTCGCCCGTTCACAGGCATTAAGCTGATACATTTTTTACTGCTTATGTGTGAGCTATAGGAACCAGAATGGGAAAAACGTTTCTTGCAGTTTGGGCATTCATATGGCTTCTCTCCTAAACAAACAAAAAAATTGTATTCACTGAATTATTAAATATAAATTTTTATGTATCCACATTTTCCCTGAAACAAGCACTATCAATTTTAAAAAAGATATTACTATGTATGCTCGGAATACAATTTTATTTAGAATCATCATTTTAAGTTCAAACCTACATAAATGTCATAAACACTAGTCTGAACTACATGTGCCAACCAATCAGGGAATCTTCTCAGCGTATGTGTAAAATTTTTCCGCCAACTTTCATAGCTTCAAATAATTCTCAAATACCAAAAAGAATTATATCCTACTCTCTCAAGTAATTTTTTTCTTATCCTGTTTCACCAACCTATATAATTTAGTGTATTTTACTCTATTCAAACGTTTGTAGAAGAAATTAACATTAGAAGAAAGAAAAATCCCCCGTAAGACTTAAAAAGTATGAACAGCTCTCCTTGACTGATAAAAATTATCATATCCATAAGGTTTTCTTCAACAGGTTTTTCCTAACTGGGGGAAAACTTCAAATATGAAGTATTATTATAAGCACTGGCTTACTAAACTGGGATGTATCCACCCCAGAGGTAGACGTTCTGGTGGGTAGGCAAAGCACCTTGGAGTTCCCATCTCAGTGACAGTGGATACGGTAAAACATTACTTTTATATTAAAACAGATTATACCATGGAAAAAATGCAACATTTGCGTGAACTGTTAGGAAAACTCCACAACGTCAAAGAAGCATCCTGCTTGCGGAGGCCGCCCTCTACCTACTCCCCTAGATGCTCCAGGGTGCAAGGCACTTAGTTCTCCTTGGCCATGAGGGTACTTGGGTAGAAAATTCTGAAATGCACTGAGGTAAATGGAATATTTTCATGCAAGCCTAATTTTTCATTTTGTTATTTATAGTTGTCATTTCCAAGTCACAGGGTGGGATCCCAGGTCTTGCTTGCCGTTCATCCCGTGCGCCTGTCTCAGTGCAGGCCACAAAGGCGCTCCCTGAGCCCTTTTAGGATGAATGAACAGCCAACTGTTGAATTATGAAGTGAGATGACGCTGATTTGTCTACTCAGTATCGAAATAAAGCTCTCCTCTGCTTTTTATGGATTAAGATCAAAGTAGAGAAAGTCAATGTAAGCCCTGCTAGCAATAAAGCTTCAGTGCTGTGAAGTTAAAAAATATGAGTTATGTTTTCTCAGAAATACGATTATTTGAAGATCAGATGTCAGAATTAGGAGGGATCTAAGAAGCCCTCTAGTATAGACTCCTTTTCAATAGAGTTCATCTCATATCATCCTAGATGTCAGCTAGCCTCTGCTTGAACTCCTTTAGTAAAAGGGAGTTAAGACCTGCTAGACAGATACCTGGTTCTGATGAGGGCCATGGATTTGGGTTCAAATCCTGGCTCTGTCACGTACTATTTTCTGAAACTTCCCAAGCTTCAGAGTTTTGGGATGTAAATGTAGAAACATTCTCATTGGATTGTTAGAGGAGTTACAGGAGATTATATAGCAAAACTCTTAGTATGCTCATCAAATGTTAGAGATTCTTTTACAAAACAATTCTGCTGAGAGACAGGCTGAGTTGCTGAGCCAGAGGAAGCTTGCTACACTGCCTGCTTCCTTGTCCCGGTCTGCCCTTCTGATGCACATTGAGCAAGGACAACCTTTCTTTTACAAGCCAGACTTTCACACTGACGAAGAGCTGCCTTATGTATCCTTGAACTTCCCTTATGCAGGTTAAATATATCCAGGTCCTTCAAGCATTCCTCACAGGATGTGTTTTTCAGAAATCTTACCTGCTTGTTAACCCACCTCTGGGTACTCTACAGTTTATCACTATCTTTCCAATGAAATGCCTGAATAGGATTCGATACTCAAAATGCATCAGATAAAAGTTTCCAATGGGGGTAAAAGAAGGGCTAGTATATCTCTATTTTAACATTTTTAATTACTTGATAACATTTTTAGATTAACTACATGCTTATTTTCCTGATAGAGACAACTGGAAGATAAACATCTGTAATACAGATGTGTTTACCTTTACAAACAGGGAGACAGGGGACAGTAGGTACAGTGAGCACATCATAGCCCCAGCTTTGCTATGTATTAACTAAGTGACGTTGGACAAGTTAATTAAGCACTCTGATCTTCAATTTTCTCATCAGTAAAAAGGAGGACATAATGGAATGTACCCATTATATAAGTTAATGCATATAAATAACATGTGGCTAAACATAGTTAAGGGTGCAACAAAGGCTAGTTATTATTATTATTGGGAATTACTTTACTATTTTATCACTGCCAGAAAGTCTACGTAACAATTATTCAAACGCCAGAAGTCACTATGTTTGTTAGAAAACTCCTAGTTTCTAACTTCTCAGACTTACGGTTTATAGTTTAAGCATATCACCTAATTTACCTACCAAGTTTAGGGTTTGCAACTAGCGTATCCTAGAGGTTACATCAGGAAGTTTCACCACTCCAAGTTAGATTACAATAAATACTGAGATTTTCTTTTAAATGGCTGAGGTGGGTGTTTGGTTGCATCTGATGTAAAACTCTTCCAGGCTAAAGTTACTAAGGCCATAAAACAAACTCAGAATTACTTCTGGAGCCCATGTGCAGGTGTTCTTTTGTCGCAAATCTGAGTAGAGGTATGGCAGCCTTCTCATCATGGCTCAACTCCTAAGTTCAAGTACTTGTTGAGTCAAGATTCTACACAGGGCTCATTATTACAAGTTTATAGTATCAGCATATAGCAACAATCTAGGTAATTTTAGGGAGCATGATTTTGGACCCTGATCCTCAACATCTTTTTTTTTTTTTTTTTTGAGACAGAGTCTCACTCTGTTGCCCGGGCTAGACTGAGTGCCGTGGCGTCAGCTTAGCTCACAGCAACCTCAAACTCCTGGGCTCAAGCAATCCTTCTGCCTCAGCCTCCCAAGTGGCTGGGA